>SZWC01015236.1:24145-63519 GCA_023375785.1 Penium margaritaceum
ACGAAAAGACAGACACAACGACTGGTCACACGCCTACGTCCGGGAACAGCCGGAGAGTGTAAGAAAACAAACATGTAAATCAGCCTGGCAGGGCTGTCCACCGAGAAAATCCTGAAGACCTCCAAACGTAGTCCGTGGGCTGTGGGAGCCCTCTGGTACACTGGGTAGGCTGCCAGGCTGCCTCCAGCGGGTGGAGCATCACCTCAGGGAACTCTGTCTCGAGCTGGGTCCGCCTCAAGGATCTGCACGAGCATGGACACGGCCGAGTGGTCACAACCAACTGTACAACTGTGTATGACTGACAACATCACAACAGTGGGGTGTTCTGGGTCCACCGCGTTTTCGCTGCTACGTTCTCTCGAAGGCCCCCGTCGGCAGCTCCGATGAGGACGAACGTCGTGAGCCCTAAGGGCACACGAACGGGTTTGTCTTCGACGAGTTCGAAGAGGCCTGCTGGGTCGAGCACCTCCATGTCGAAGAGTGCATAACTCCATGCTCTCCAGAGCGTGGCAAACAGTCTGTGATGAGGTTGAATGGTGGCTCCCGTGTCCGGCCGTTTCGTCCCGCGGCCGCGGGTGGGTTACACTCGTCAAAATCGCCATGGCGTCAATGTTGACTGGGTTGGCTTTGCTACTCTGTCCAAGTACGGTGCAACTGTATGAACGTTATTGTTGTCAACATCATACGCCGATAGTTCTACGCACTTCTAAACTCTTCACCACTTCTCATGAGTGCAGGATCTTTTGATGACGAGCATACGCCGCCCCCGGTAGACTCCTGGGATGCAAACGCGAAAAAGAAGGGCACCAAGCCTAGGAAGCGAGCTCCACAGGACTCCTCCTGTGAACTTCTCGGGAGGCAATGACTTCCACAACATGGACGCCTGCCGCGAGGCGGTCCATGACTACGCGGTATCCGCACACATGGGGGTTACCTTTGTGCGAAGTGAGCCATCCCGCCTAGAGGCCCGGTGTGCACATTGGAGGTAGGCAGGCTATGCGTGGCAGCTGAAGGCGCGATGGAAGCGAAAACCAACAACGTCACATTTATATTTTTCAAGTAGGGAAACAAGTGCAACAGAACGGGCACTAAAGAAGACCCATCGCAGAAGGCGGCGTGGGTGCTATGACACATCAAGACGACAGTGAACAAGGAGCCATGTACGTCCTCGAAGGCTCTCCGGCAGATTGTGGAGGCGCGCACTGGCGAGCGGTCGGCCTACCATGCCATTCATCGGGCAAAGAAGAAGGCTCTCACCAACCTCATGGGCGAGAAGAGCCACTCGTGGGGACTCTTCCCAGCATATGTTGCTACAGTAAGTGTTGTGCAATCGTTTACCATGTGTCCATGCCGTGAAAATTTTCTGCCTGAATGAAGTCATGGCTTGTTCAGTTTCTATCCCTCTTGCTTGTAGTTGAAGAAGGTTGACCCATCCACCGTGGCTGTCCCAGAGTAGGACAAGCAGCAGCTCTTCCGACGAGCATTTGTGGCTCTCGGTGCTTGCCGGAACGGGTGGTAGCATGTGCGGCGGTTGCTGTGCATGGACGGCACCTTCCTAAAAAATGGCTTCAAGCAAATGCTGCCGTTGGCACAATACTGGGACGCAAACAACCACGCGGTGCCCATGGCATCGAAAACATGCCCACAAGAAGACAAGGATAACCGGGATTGGTTTTTCCAGCGTCTTGCAGAGGCGTACCCGACAGCCAAGCACAACGAAATGGCGTTCATCAGCGACAGAGACGTAGGACTCATCGCCGTCGTCAAGCGTCCGTTACCAGGTGCATTGCACACCATCTCCGGACACCACTTGCGAGAGAACGTGAAGTCAGAGGTGGGAACAGCAACCGCCGACATTAGGTGGAGGCTAGCTTGCACCTTCACGTAGAACGAGTTCGACTACACACGTGATGACCTTGGCCGGATGTCAGACAAGGGCTAATAATACCTCTTTGGTGGAGACGGGGATCCCGGGCTGCCTATTGAACAATAGTCGGGCCTCAAGTGTCCTGTGCCGTGTGGCGGTCACATGACGTCAAACGCGATGGAGTCCCTAAACGCTCGCCTCACGTGCTACGCTCCTGAGGTGGATGCCAAGCTGTAGCACTACACGTAACACGCCAAGGAGTACAAGGTGATGAGGCATGGCGGCCTCATGGGCACCGTCACAGGCCCTAGGAGCCTCACGGTTTGGGAAGTCGATGTGAACGCAAAAACGTGCTCGTGCGGCCTGTGGATAGAGTACGGGTACCCATGTCAACACACTGTGGTGCTGATGCTAGACGAAGGTGTCAACCCTGAGCTGTACACTGACATGCACCTGACGTAGATGTCTTGGCATCGTACCTAAAAGACACCCATGCCGGGATTCAACCTACGCGAGCTTCAGTATGCCATGCGTGGTGGGGGCCAGCCGGGTATGAAGTGCTCTCGTGGACGTCCGCGCTCTGAGCGCATGGATAAGGAGATCCGGCAGGAGCGCATATGCTCCAAGTGCAGCCAAAAGGGACACGTCCCCCATTTCTGCAAGAACCCACCGGCACTGTCACCAGCAGTAGTGGCCACCGCTCGTGCAAGATAGTTGGAGACTGCAGGAGTTGAGTGTCGGTGGTCGTGAGATTGTAGGAGTTGAGCTTGTTGCCAGTGCCGTGGTACCGGCTGCAGATGGTGGCACTGAGGGCGCGGGCAGTGGACCACAAGGCGTGCGGGGTGGCACTGGTGGTGGTGTAGGTGAAGGCGTGCATGGTGGGACTGGTGGTGGTGCAGGTGGTGTTGGCGGTAAGGGACAAGGCATGCATGGTGGTGCTGGCGCTGAAGCAGAAATCGTGGAAGGAGGTGCAACCGGTGGACCAGAGCTCTCATGCGGTGCTGCTGGCAATGGGACTGAGGGTGCTACTGGTGGGAGTGTTGAGCGCATGTGCGGTGCTGCTGGCGGTGGGACCTAGGGTACTGCTGGCAGTGCAACTGGCGTTTTGACCATTGTGCTGGCATGCGGCATGGAGGTAGAAGACGCCATGTTGCACGTCGTCAGACGTGCCAGTAGGACTGCCGACAGCCCCCCTGGAAGGACATGCAGGCAGCGCCCCCCGGAGGTGCAAGCAGCAGAGGTAGTGGTGTTGCCCGTGGTGCAGGAAGAGGTGCAGGGGATGCAAATAGTGCTACAAGCAACGCTCCTGTCAGTGGGGAACTAGATGGTGCTGAAGGCATGGTCATCATGAATTCGCAGGTGGAAAATCCTGATGATGCAGATGACTCGACCGATTCATCCTAGTGTGAGAGTTCAGAGTCTGGGGACTGCACTAACACGGACTTAGAAGAGGAGGATTGGCAGTCCTCTAGTAGTGGAAATGAGGAGGAGTGGGAGTCCTCCTCTGGCATGTCTGACGACGACAATGCACATCCTAAGCGCCATCGTCATGGTTAAACCTCCTCTGCTTGTGTGTCATGTAAGCTCTAAGTACGATTTTGTTGCCATGCGTTTTATCGTTGCTAACAGGTTGTTGTGCAAGATTTCTAACAAATTCTGTTTGTTTGTCATTGCAGGTTGTACTAGTGGTCCTGATCGGTGGGTCCATGAGGAGCAGAACGAAGCACAAGGTGTTGTGGAGGACACGTGGCAAACTGCCGGTCGAGAGACAAACAGTCAGTGCCAACGTAGTCATGGAGACAACATTGCATCTTAGCACACTTTGTGTGCACGATAGCGATGAGACAGTGGCCAGATTTCACGTGGCCAGTCCTTGTAGTGGTCAATGTGCATCACCCTTTGGGGATTTCACGATTGTACTTTGATGCTACGTGTCAGTTCTTGGGTGAATCGGAGTGTGTGGCATGCAAAGTCATTTTGTGCGTGCACGACCTCCCTGTGTACATGCAGATCTGGATTAGCCATGTGTACTTGACTCCCCTGTTCTTTTAATTGAAACATTTAACTTTCATGAACGTCTTCCCAGTTGCAATTGCCTTATTGTGTCAATGAGTAATGTAAGAATGATGTCCATTGGGATAGGCTGAGCTTAGGTAACGAGCATTGCACCAGCCTACCAACATAACAAGTGGGTAGCTTTATAACCAAGGGTCTGAAACATGACTATTTTAACCACCATGGTACATGGCAGTACGTTAGCACCTAACTGTCATCTATACCAACAATAATGTTATTCCTATTGTCAATGGACAAAGCCGAATTAAGATCTGTTCTTGCTGGATGACATTAGGAATCATTGCCTTCCCTACTCAACATGCAGAAGAATGTCAAATTGGCCACAGTGACGTTGAAATACCAAAAACATGACCGAACTATCCACCATCAAACATGGTGCATGTATGCCACCAATGGCCTAACCAGGATTGCTCTTAATGCCGGCATCAATGGCCGAAGTAACATTGCTTTCATATTTTTGGTGGCGAACTTCAGGAATAATTACATTCTCTATTCAACGTGCTGAACAGTGTAACAGTGGGCAGATTGATGAACAATTGCCTAAAACATGACCGAAGTATCCTCCGTCTTACGTGGTGCATTGCATTGAAGCCCACGGTCATGAGGGCTTCAAACCCTCATGACCAAAAGTTTCAAGCCCAAGGCATCCACTGCCCAGGCGTATTTGGTGGACGCGGAGCTGGCATGCGAACATCAAGTATCCGACACATTGTCTCAGGTTCGCATGGGTCTTTCGCCCAAGTGGGTGGTTCCTCGATTGCAACGAAAAAGTCCTAGCGATCCTTGATCATAGTCCATGCCTCCGTTTCTTGCGGGGGAGTGACATTTGGCATGATGGTCCACATAGGTTCGCCTCCCAAGCCCCAACTACATCCTATCAAAAGATCCTCCATACAGTAGCCCATGTGAACCTTCTATGTTGGTACACGTGTCAGGAACCTCATTGGGGTCAACCTCGTCATGTCCATTCAGCAGTCGACCCATTTGAACGATGCAGAAAAGTGTTAATGGCGATGGATCTTTTCCTTCGCCGCCTCGGTATTTGTACGTGCACTAGGAACGGTTACATCCGCATGGACAGTTTGGCTCAGAAGAGATCCATGGCTCCCATACGTCTTGGAAGTTTAATGGTCTCGGACTGGGCAATGGCCAGGCCAACATCCGTGCCATCACTTCTGGTGTCACTGTCCATGTGGCCTCTGACGGATAGTGGCCATGAACGATCCTCGTACGAGACTCTTTGCGATCTCATGCTTCCTTAATTGTGACCCATGCCCGGTGGACAACTAAGGGGTCTCTAAAATATGGATTACCCCACTCATGACCTTCAACCCAGTTGTTCTGTCCCTCAGATGACATGACATCCAAGCCAGCGCGGCCTGGTCGACCCCAGTTGATAGGTTGTCGCTGCTTGAACAAAGATGAGGTAGGCGCGATGTGGTTTTATGTACTGTTGAGTATGCCAGAAGACACTGCAAACCAGTACATTACACCGGTTTGCAACCTGAGTCAAACATAAATGTAAACGGAGAGTTACCGTGTGCATCGCTCATGGTTGACGATGGTGAAGAAAGATATTCGGTGATATGTCATTAGCAATACAACCGTGTATCTGGGAAGCCTACATGGCATGCCACGTAGCCGGCCTGAACCTCCATTTTACGGATGAAGATAATTCTCCCACTAGGGTCCCATTCTGATGTTCTCGCGATCTACAGACCTGCCTCCGGCCAACATGAAAAGGGGGTATCGGAGGCAGCCCGTAAAAAGTGGATAAAGGGTGCTTCTTTTTATAATTTTGGACATAGTGCACACCCATTAAAATCAGTGGGGAGAACAGAAGGCACCTGCCAAAAATTGGGCGTACGAGTCTTCTTCTGTCACCACTCATTGATACGTAAATAAAGATTTCAACCGTGGGTAACCTGCGTAAAAATTTTCCAAATGGTGGGCAAAAAGGAATCCCCCCAATACCAATCCCCCCTGTTCTGTCAACAGTGACCCTCATTACCCCCATCACTCTGGAAACAAGAACCAATTCACACCTAATTCGAAACAATAATGCCCATCCACCCCAATCCGCTGTTACGCTGAACGGAGCGTAGATGGTGAACACGTAGAAGTTGCGAGGTAAAACACGATTTAGAACTTTGGACACCTGAGTAATTTATAATTAGCGGTAAGTGTACTTCGATGACAAGTGTCGAAATGATCAAACATATATGTACAAGTGACGAGTTAGGAATGAAACATAGTAGGGGTCGTTGGATCGAATGTCGAGCGACGCATGCGGAGTCGCGTCGTGAGTGGTCGGATTTGAGAAGGTCCACCAAGAAGTCGGGTGTCTTCAAGAATCGACGGTAAATATGTGCAATGCATCTTTATAAATACAGATCCGTCGAGAGTCGTCAAGAGATTTCAAACGAAAGGTCGTGGCACTTCTGTTCGTAGGTTCACGAGAGTGGTCGAAGATATCAGAAGGTTTGGGAATATCCAGTAGGGACGAGGCAGTTGGCCAGTGTTCCCTCGGCCATCGGAGTGAATTTCGTGGTCCTCGCAACGCCATGGGCTGTTTGCGTATTAACAAAATGCCCTTTTGGAGGATTAGGGTCTCGTGTACGTCTGGTACGTAACACTTCCCCCTTTTAGCCGTGACGTCCCGGTGCATACAAATGTGGCCCGGAGACAGCGGTACTAGCCACCGATGAGATGATTGACATCTCGGAGATTGTCGTAGTGCTCCCAGCTGTTATGCGCGGCGTCATAGCCGTGCCACTTGACAAGATATTTTGTCATCTTGCTGCGTTTTCAATGGCCGAGGATGTCCTCGATGACGTACTCCGTGTCTTCGTCCACTTGAACGGGAGGTGGAGGAGGGACATCTATGCCATGGAAGTTCTCTTTGGGGCCTTAGTAGTTCTTGAGTCTACTGACATGGAACATTGGATGAACTTCCATAGTGTCGGGGAGTTAGAGTCGCACAACCACTGGGGTTTGCATGCGCTTGATCTCAAACGGTCCCAACCATCCAGGTTTGAGCTTTGAACAATTGGATCCTCGAAGCTTGATGTTCGTCGAGCTGAGGAGGACTCGCCATTAGCAAAGACGTCGTCGTTGCAATGGCGGTCAACTGCTCGCTTCATCGCTGCTTGTGTCTTCGTGAGAGACTGTAGTGTTTTCTCCCGGACGATGGTGAAGTCTCGTCGTTGGGCGTCGACTGATGGAATATGACTATGACTTTGTAGTCCGGCTGGTGTGGCGAGAAGTTTTCCATACACCACTTCAAATGGAGGTTTACCTATTGCGGTGGAAACTGCCGAATTTTGTGCGATTTTAGCGGCCGGGAGTTTTTGTGCCCAATCCGTCCCATGAGGTTTTCTTAGTGTTTGGAGCAGTTGTTCAAGCATCTGATTTTCTCGCTCGGTTTGACCATCGGTTTGAGGATGAAACACCGTCGAAAGTTGAATTCTGCTTCCGTAGCGAGTCATCAGTTCGCTTAAAAAACGGATGGTAAACCAATCGTCTCTGTCGCTCGTGATGGTTCTCAGCACGTTGTGTAGCCGCACGATGTTGTTTAGAAACAGTCATGCTGTTCCCTTGGCGGTGATGGTGGTCGTTGTCGGGATGAATTGGGACATTTTAGAAAACCTGTCGATGACCATGAGGATGGCGTCATATCCCTCGGGTGCGACTGGTAATCCGGTGACGAAGTCCATGGAGATGTCTGCCAATGGTTCCGTCGGAATAGGGAACGGCTGCAGAAGTTTGGGTGGCCTCGTGCGACAAGATTTCTATCGCTGACATGTGTCGCAGGTCTTGCAGAAGTTGGCCACATCGGATTGCATCTTGTCCTGTTAGTAGTTTTTTGCCAACTTCTTCAGCGTCTTGTCCTCTCCAAAGTGACCACCTGGACTGGTGTCGTGGTATTCTTCAAGCAGCATATGAAGAATTTTGTTGTTCGGAGGAACGCCAATCTGACGATTGAAGCGCCGTCGCTTGTATGGTGCGTCGAACCAGAACTTCGTTTTATCATATCCGCTGCGCTGGTCGTAGCCTCGTGCAAAAAATCGCTCGAGGTAGGGGTTTTGTTGTAGTTGTAGGATTGCCATGTCGGCCATTAAATCTGGTCAGAGGCTAAGTGTGTCCGCCTGATTGGTTTTTCCTGGCTGGTACTCAATTTCGTAGTCGAACTCGGACTCAAGGAACTCCATCCATTGGGTTTGACGTCGGCTGAGATTCGGTTGTGTCTTCAAATATTTCACCGCATGGTGGTCGGTGCGCGCGACACATCGGCGACACTCCAGGTAGCATCGCCACGTCTTGAACGCATGCACGACTGCCAGCATCTCTTTTTCGTGAACAGCGTACTTAAGTTCCGGTCGTCGTAGCTTTCGATACATGTAGGCGACCAGTTGTTTGCCGTTGCCATGATCTTGCAAAAGAATTGCGCCAATGGCTCAGTCTGATGCATCCGTAGCCATGATGTAGTCGATCGTTAGATCGACTCATTGTAGGATTGGCACCAAGATCAGAGTAATCCGCAAAGCGGTTAACACTTCTTTTTCACTGTCTCCCCACCGCCACTCATTTTATTTTCGAGTGAGGTCAGAAAGAGGCACTGCCACTCACACGTAGTCCCTCATGAATCGCCCGTAGTAATTGCAGAATCCGAGAAAAACTTGAATTTCTCGAACGTCGGTCGACGTTGGCCAATCAGCGACTGCTGCCACTTTTTTTAGATCCATGGTGATCCGTCCACGGTTGATGACGTGACCCAAAAACTCGATCGAACGACAACCAAAGTTGCATTTCGAGAGTTTTCCGAAAAAATTCTCTCTTTGTAAAACTTCAAGAACTTTTCGAAGATGTCCATCGTGTTCCTCCGGGTGCGGCAGTACACAAGAATGTTGTCAAGGTACACCATGACGAAATATCCGAGGTACGGACGGAAAATATTGTTCATTGCTGCCATGAACATTGCTCGGGGGTTTGTGAGTCTAAACGGCATAACCGTGAACTCGAAGTGCCCGTAGCAAGTTTGGAATATTGTCTTCTCGATGTCGGAGGCTGCCACGTGTATCTGGTGATATCCATGCGCTAGTCAATTTTGCTGAAAATTCGGGCCCCTCGGAGTTGGTCAAAAGGTTTGACGGCTCGGGGAAGAGAGTCGCGGTTCTTGATGGTAGCGTCGTTCAACGCCTGACAATCCACGCACATCTGCATCTCGCCAGTTTTCTTTTTTACAAATCATACTAGTGTGGCATATGGTGATGTGGATGGGCGGATGAACTCCTGACTAAGCATCTCGTCAAGCTGCTTTTCTAGCTCGATCAGCTCATTGTCACTCATCCGATAGGCCCCTCGGACGGTAGGTCTGCTGCCCGGCTTCAGTTCAATTGTTGCGATGGTCGATATCTCACTGAGGAGGTAAAGTTTTTGGGAGTTCGTTGGAGAAGACATTCGCAAACTCCTCTATGAGTGGTGCGAACTCTTCGGGTACCATCGTGAATTTCGTTGAGGCCGATGATGAGTCAGCTGCTACCACTTCCGCTTCTCCCATTGGCTCGAGATGTATGAGCCATGAACGAGCTCCTCGTCATATACAGTGCATGTCCATGTTGACCGATCTTGGCTACACCAGTGGTTGCTTCTCGGATTCCACTTCTTCCTGTACTGCCTCCACCTTTGCTACTTCCGTTGTTGGCTTCCGTCCCGCACGTGGAAGTTTTCGTTTGTCGTCGTCTATTTCCACGTAGATGTTGCCGCTATTCCAGTTGACCTTCACATTGTGCCGGTACAGAAAATCTCGTCCGAGGATGATTTAATGATTACTCATTGGACAAGACCTCCAGACCGTTACATCCCAAAGATCTCCCACTTGTGATCGTAGTGGTTCACGGAGTCTCCGTATCTGTAGTTTCCGTCGATGGTTTTTTTTTTAAATCCCTTGGTTTGGTCTCCAAACCCAGCTTGCGAACCATGTCGTTGCTTACGAAGCTGTGTGAAGCTCCTCCATCCAATAGTGCTGGTACCGTTATGCAAATTCTATATTCTCGAGGCTGAACTTACAATACTATCGGTGGTTGGTCATCCTCGTACCCCTCGTCAAACTTTGCGATCTCAGAAACCCTCTGCGGCGAAGTGGGCCGTTCAAATGGGTGATCGTTCGGCGCAGATCGCTCCTCACGGACAAGAGTTGCTACTCTTAATCATGTCCCTTGCCGTTTCCCGACTCATTTTTTCTACGACTCCCCCCCCCCCCTTGGCCTGCTGCTTACTTTGACAATGTTGAGCGATATACCCAACTTTTCCGAAGTTGTAGCAGGTTCTCGTATCTCTCAAGTTGACAGATTCTACTTCCATCGGAGTCGAGGAGTCCATCGACTGTTTTTCTCCAGTTCCACGGTAACTGTGGTTAGGACGTCGCCAGCCGTAGGATTCCTGGATCCTTTCTGCTGCTGTTGTAGCCGTTGTAGTCGACGTTGTCGATCCTTTCTGCTGCTGCAATCATTCACGACAAGTCATTTTGGATGCCAAAAATGGTGATCGCTCACTGGATATCTCGCCAGAGGCCATTGTTGTAGTGGAAATTGAGTTCGTCGGAGGTGATTTCTGCTCCGGCGATGATCTTGCGGAATCTCGGCATGTTCTCAGCCACGCTGGACTGCTGACGTAGACACTAGAGTTTGTACCGTGTGTCAGACTTCTCGTTCAGTCGTCCAGAGCATGCGAGCATTGTGTGCAAGAATTCATTTCAGTTGGTTGGTGTCATCAGCACGTTTTGCCAATGTGGGTTGATCTGCTCCAAGGGTAGAAAGCCTGCGGTCGGTGATGTGAGACGGGCACTGTGAGCCGTTGATGATGCTCCGCCGATCTCCTACTGACGTTGGATGGTCTTTAGGTAGGACCACATACTTAATGCCGTGCGACGCAAAAGCGTGAACATGAGGTCAATTTTCTTTTGATCATCATTGATCCCAATAGCAGTGAAGTACGCCTCCAAACTCATCAGCCACATCCAAACCGTTGGTCCTTTTGATTTTTCAGGATCGAACGGTTCTGGGGGAGCCGGAAAAATCTTTGGTTCGCTTGAGTGTTGGGAATTTCTCTCGACGAGCACCGCTTCACGCGCGCTTGCGTTGCAAAGGGCCTCCATCGCGATGTTCAGTTATTAGAGCAGGTGGTTGTTGATTCCTTTGAGTGCAAAGATCCTGTTTACCAGTTCCTCACTGATCCGTGCCTGTCGTCCAGTGCCACCTGTCGTCCTTGCTGTCGTCGTTGAGGCTATTGGTAGGGGTGGCTGGTTCATCGCAGTCGGGTCCGTGACCAGATTGGTCGCCGAAGCCATAGGGGTAGTTCCAGCTTCTGCGAAGCCTGCCACGCCAGCGTTCGTTGTCGCTTCGGGGTCCACATGCGTCGGCACGTTCAGCTCCTCAATCGCCAAAGTCGTCACCGAAGGCCCGTTGCTGATCATCGGTTTCTCTTGCTCGCCTCACGTTGTAGTCACAAAGTCTGCAAAGTCTTGACGTGCGAGATGCACTGATGACTTGTGCAAGGTAGTCCTCTGGATGGGTAATGTAGTCGAATGCCTCTCCAGCACCGCTATGCTCTGTTACCAAGTGTTACGCTGAATGGAGCGTAGATGGTGAAGAGGTAGAAGTTGCGAAGCAAAACACGATTTAGAATTTGGGACACTTGAGCAATTTATAATTAGCATTAAGTGTACTTCGATGACAAGTGTCAAAATGATCAAATATATATATATATATATATATACAAGTTACGAGTTACGAGTTAAGCATACTCAGGGTCATTGCGTCAAATGTTGAGCGACGCGTGTGGAGTTGCGTCGTGAGTGGTCGGATTCGAGAAGGTCCATCAAGAAGTTGGGGTTCTTCGAAATCGACGGTGAAGATGCACCATGCATCTTTATATATGTAGATTTTTCGAGAGTCGTCAAGAAGTCAACTGAAAGGTTGTAGCACTTCTGTTTGTAGGTTTGCGAGAGTGGTCGAAGCTGTCAGAAGATCCGGGAATGTCCACTGGGGACGGGGAAGTTGGCCAGTTTGGCCTCGGCCGTCGGAGTGAATACCGCGGTCCTCGCGACGTGATGGGCTCTTTGCGTAATACAAAAATGCCCATTTGGAACATTAGGGTCTCGTGTACGTCTGGTATGTAACATCCGTTGTTACATCAAGCGGAACGTAGGTGGTTCAGAGGTATGATGTGCGAGAGAAAATACAAAGTGGGTTTTTCATAAAAATGGATAATATGTATTAAGAAGTAAGTGTACTTTGATGACAAGTGTCGAGTGAGTCAAGCACATATGTAAAATGCCAAGAATGAGAATGAGTCATAATTCGGGTCATCGGCGTTCGAGTTTACAGACGCTTGCAAGGTCGCGCCGTGAATGGTAGATTCAAGAAGTTCCACCGAGAAGTCGGGGGGCTTCCAGAATATCTCAACGCTTCTTCGTAAAAGTTGAGCGTCATCTAGAATTTGACCAAAAGATATAAAAAATTTGATGTGGTTTGAGACAATTTTGTTCAACCATTCTGGAAAGCGGTCGAAGTTGTTGGAAACTTCTTAAACGGGACATCAGAGGTCCGGACAATTGGCCGAAATATCCTCGGCCAAACGGCGGAAAAACCCTGAAGTAGCTATGCGGTGGGCCATGAATGTTAGAAAAAAAATTCCCAGTAGCAAGTTTTAGGGACTCGTGTACATCAGGGACGTAAAAATTCCCCCCCTTTCAGCCACGACATCCCGGCGCGCAACTTGTCGTAGGCCGGTGACAGCAAAAGCAACCGTCTATCAGATGGTCAAAGTCCTCGAGGTTTTGGTAGGGCTCCCAGTTGTTATGCGCGGCGTCGTAGCCGTACCACTTGACCAGACACTCAGTCGTTCTTTAAGGTGTCGATGCCGCAGGATATCTTCAATCACGTACTCTGTATCCTCGTCCACTTGTACAGGAGGTGGAGGTGCGATGTCCCTGCCGGGGGAAATTCAGAGTGGGGTTCCGGTAGTACTTGAGCTTGCTAATGTGGAAGAAAAGGTGGATCATCATGCTATCAGGGAGTCGAAGTCGAGCGACGACTGGGGTTTACACTCCCTCGATCTCAAACGATTCCAACGAGCGGAGTTTGAGCTTCACGAAGTCCTCTCCTTGAAGTTTTACGTTTGCATATGTGAGGAGGACGCGATCGCTAGCGCTGAACAGGTCATCGCTACGATGTTGGTCGGCTGCCTGCTTCATAGCTGCTTTTGTCTACGGGAGGGTCTTCCGTATTTCCTCCCAAATGCTTGTGAAGTCCTGGCGGTGGATGAAAACGGCAGCGAGAATGTTACATTGACTGCAATCCAACCGCTATGGCGGGAAGTTTGTCGTATTTTACTTGTTGCGGTGGAAGTGGGACAGTTGTATGCGAGTTCGGCGGTCGGCAATTTTGCTGTCCAATCGGTACCGTGTGGCTCGCAAAAGGTTCGGAGAATTTGTTTGAGTGTTTGCTTGGTTCGCTCAGTTTGACCATCGGTCTGTGGGTGGAACGCCGTTGATAGCTGGATCTGACTGTCGTAGCGTGTCATCAATTCTCGTAAAGAACGGTGTGTGAAGCAGCCGTCTCTGTTGCTGATGATGGTACACGGCACTCCATACCGCCATACAATCTGATTTAGAAACAACCAAGTTGTTCCCTCTGCGGTGATAGTGGTCGTTGTCAGGATGAAGTGCCTCATTTTGTAAAGTGTTTCCACCACGACGAGGATGGTGTCATACCCCTCAGGAGTGGAGGGCAGTCCCGTCACGAAGTCCATGCTGATGTCGGCCCACTTTTCTGTCGGAACAGAGTTTGGTCTACTTCAAACATGATTTTGAATAGACCAAGTGGCCGCATGCAACGGGGTTTTTGTCTTTGAAAGGTGTCGCACGATCAGAAGAAGGGTGTCACGCCGCTCTGCATCTTGTCCCTATTGAAGTATTTTGCCAGCTTCTTGAGCATCTTGTTCTCACCAAAGTGTCGACCTGAACCGATGTCGCGGTATTCCTCCAATAGCGTGTATGCTACTGGAGGAATGTGTCGTAACTCCTCTTTTGGAAGGACGACGACCTGGCGAGTGAATCGCCGTTGCCAGTAGGGGTCGTCGAACCAAAACCTGGTTGTGGAACCCGCCGAACTCCTCGTAACCCTTTGCAAACAACCTCGCAAGGTACCTGTCTCATTCGACGAGCAACATACTGATCTCAACCATTAGATACAGTCCTTGACTTAGGGCATTCACCATATTCGGTTTTCCAGGCTGGTACTCGATATCGTAGTCAAATTTGGACTCGAGGAACTCCATCCATCGAGTTTTTCGACGGCTCAGATTCGGCTGGGTCGTGAAATATTTCAGGGCATGATGGTCGGTGTGGACGATGCGCCGCCAGCATTCCAGATTGTATTGCCATGTCTTGAATGTGTGCACAAATGCAAGTAGTTTTGTTTCATGCACTGCATAGTTGAGTTCTGGCCGTCGTAGCTTTCTCGACATGTACGCAACCGGTTGTTCTCCAACACCCTTGTATTGGAGGAAAAAGACTCCGATGGCTCAATTGGATGCATCGATGGCCATGATGTACTCCACCGTTGGATCTGTCAATCGTAAGGCTGGTGCCAAGGTCAGAGCATTTCTCAAAGAGTTGAACGTTTCTTGTTCTTTGTTCTCCCAATTCCACTCATGGTTTTCCGGATGAGATCGGAGAGAGGCCCTGACACTGGGGTGTAATCCTTTACAAATCAACGGTAGTTGTTGCAAAATCCCAAAAATACCCCAGCATCCATAGCATTTCTAGGCATTAGCCATTTAGCGACCGCCTCCACATTTTTCGGGTCCATGGTGATCCGTCCGCCGCCGATGATGTGGCCCAAAGACTCTATCAGACAGCGACCAAAGTTGCACCTAGAGAGTTTTCCAAAGGAATTTTCTCTTTGTGAAACCACGAGAACTTTTTGAAGATGTCCATTGTGCTCCTCCAGGGTGTGGCTGTACTCCAGGATGTTGTCGAGATACATGACGACAAAGTCGTCGAGGTGCGTGCAAAAAATGTTGTTCATCGTTGCCATAGATATTATGGGAAAGTTTGTGAGTCCAAACCGCATAGCCGTGAACTCAAAAAGCCCTTATCTTGTGCGAAATACTTTCTTCTCGATGTCCTTTTCAGATACGTGGATCTAATGATAGCTGCTATGTAGGTCAATTTTGCTAAAATTTTGAGCCCCGCAAAGTTGGTCAAAAAGTTCATTTACTTGCGGGAGGGGTAGCGGTTCTTGATGGTGGTGTCACTTAACGCTCGGCAGTCCACGCCATCTGCATCTCTCCTATTTTACTTTTCACAAAAAGTACTAGAGCTACTTATGGTGACGTGGAGTGTCAAATGAACCTGTGCCCGAGCTCCTCACCCAGCTGTTTTTTGAGTTATTTCCACTCTTGATTGCTCATCCTATAGGTCCCTTTTACCTTTGGCTTGCTGCCAAGCTTCAAGTCTACGAGGTGATCAATGTTGTTTTGTGGCAGCAACTCTCAAGGTAGTTCGTCGTTTTGTTACTATAGTAATTTCCTTTGCTGCTTCTACCTTTGCTACTTCCCATAACCGTCGCTGCATTGTGTGTCTCTAGACCAGAGGCAGGTGTGAACTTGTGCCATGAATGCTAATGTAGACCGCTCCATTTCTCCAATCAACCTACAAATTGTGCCGGATACAAGAAATTTCATTCGAGAATGATGTTATAATCGCTCATTGGGCAATTCCTCTCGACCGTTTCGTCCTGCGGATGTCCAATTTACAGCCGGAGTGGTTCGCGAAGTCGACAGATCTGCAGTGGTCCGTCGCCCATTTTTCCTTCAAAAACTCTTAGTTTGGTCTGCAAACCTTGCTTCCAAACCATATTGTTGCTGACACAACTGTGACAAGCTCCTCCATTCAGTAGTGTCTCTACCGTTCTCTGAATTTAATTACCCCTCAAATTCACTCATAGTAGTATCACCGATTTGTTGTCCGTGTACCCTTCGTCGAACTTTGCGATCTCATGAACCCTTGTTTGCAGTGATGTGAGCCGCTCTGATGGGCACTTGGTTGGCGCAGATTTCTCCAACTGGACAGGATCCTCACCGTCTACTCCTGTCCTTTGCTGTTTCTCAACTCCTCACTTTTCCTCTACGACTTTCCCCCCTTTTTGACTTGCTCTTGCCGCTTTTCACAGTTGCACAAAAGGTGACCAGATTTTCCACAAGTCCAACAGAGCCGTTGATTGTGCTGATCGCCAGTGTTGATCTTCATCAGAGACAAAGTTTCCACGGACTATGACTTTCCTCTTCCGCATTAAGGATTTTGGTTTCGCGTTTGTGAGACATTGGATTCCTACATCCGAGCATTTTAGTCGGCGATGTCCATGAGTTCGGCTACTGTGATCATTTACACAAGGTCATATGGATGCCAAAAATAGTGATTGCTCACCAAATATCTCATTTCTCGCTGTTGTTGTAGTAGAAACACAGTTTTTCGGGGACAAGATCGTTGCTGGTTATGATCTCACAAAATCATTGAGTGTATTCTGCCACACTGGACTGGTGACACAGATGTTGGAGTGCGCATTGTGTGCCAGACTTCGCTTTCAGCTTCTCGATGTAAGCGAGTGTACTGTGCACAAAGTTACTCCATGTTCAGTGGCGTGAGAGATTCGTGCCATGTCAAATTGATCTACTCGAAAGGTAGTATGCCTGTGGTCGACAATGTGAGAGCAGTCGCGAGAGCCGTTGATGGAGCTTCGCCTGTCTCCTGCTGCCATTGGATGGTCTTTACATCGGAACACCAATGCTAAGTCGTGCCATGCAAAAGCGAGGCCGCGAGGTCAATTCATTTTTTTGCTGTTGACCCCATAATTGGTAAAGTACACCTCAAAATACATCCGCCACATCCTGACCGTCGGTCCACTGGAGTTTGTAGGATCGAACGGCTTAGGAACTGCCGGTCGAATCAGGGTTTCACTTGAGTATAGCAAATTTCCCTTGGTGAGCACTCCCTCGCACGCACAAGAAACTTGAAGCTCCTCCATCACATCATGGAGTTGTTGGAGCAGATAGGTGTTGAGGCTCTCAAGTCCCGATAACTTCTGGTACATGTCTTCATTGATTCGGGCTTGTCAACCAGTGCCTCCATCGTGCTAGGTGTAACCGGATTTGCCATCGGGTTGGTCGGTGTTGTACCAATCATCGCAAAGGTTGTCGCTGCTGCCTGATTCACCTGGAGATCTTGTTGTTTTGTGTGCTACAGGTCTGCCATCGCTGGAGTACTTGCCAAGGACTGCTGCTCGTCGTTGGGTGCGATCACTCTGTTCACCGCTGTCGTTGCAAGGTCTACGATCTTTAGAACAGTGGAGATGCACTAAGAACTCGTGCAAGGTTGTCCCCAAGTAGCTAATGCATCGGTTGCCAGTCCAGCACCGCTGCGCTGTGATACCAAGTGTTACGCCAAGCGGAACGTAAGTGGTTCATAGGGATGAGGTACGGGACAAAAGAGGACTCGGGGTCTTGGGACAAATGGAAATTTCGTATTAAGTGATGAGTGTACTTTGATCACAAGTGTGGAATGAGTCAACCACATATACCCTACTCCTCTTGGATTTCAATGAATGGAAACTTGCAAATTATAAAATATATGAATTAGACGAGCTTTTTGAGGTTTGAATTATTTTGGTAGTCCTTAATGGTCGAATTTGCATCAAATGGTACCTTGATTTCAACACCATTGAAGTTTGAAATCCCTTAGCCTTTCACATCAAATTTGTGTTCAAATATCTATATGGTATGCAGAATTCATTGAATGAAAAAATGTATCACATTCAATCATCTCAAAAAACAATTAATATCAAAATCCAAGAGCAGTAGGGTATACAATGCCAAGAATGAGAATGAGGCATAAGTCACCTCATCGGCACTCGAGTGAAGCGACGTGTGCGAGGTCGCGTTGTGAGTGGCAGATTCGAGAAGCTCCGCAGAGAAGTTAGGGGGGTTTGAGAATATCTTGACGCTTCTTTATAAAAGTCGAGCATCTTCGAGAAATCGATTGAATGATAGCGAAACATCAATTTGGTTTGTGACACTTCTATTCGACCATTTTGGAAAGTGGTCGAAGTGTTGGCTTGTGTGGCTTCAACTCGTCACGAGCGACGACGATGATGATTACCTATATACCCCGCACTAGTGGTGTGGTGCAGCGGTTCTGGAGAGCATGGCGACATGATCCCTGATGCGGACTTAGCTGGCGCCGGAGTACCGATGAGCGGTGGCTCCGTGCACTAGCAGCTGCCAGACAGCTGCCACGACATTGTGGGTGCTTGCTGGGGTCTTTCGCGGTTTTTCTACAGACGCTAGAGTTTTCTCCGTGGACTGGATCTCGAGCCCGATTTGCATATTTTGCATTGTCTATCCAACGATCGATGCCAGACTTGTGCGTGTGACCAGTCATAGCGTCCGACTCAGGACTTTGCATCTCTAAGTTCAGATGGTGTTGTGTTTGCATACCTGTGTGCAAATTCACCGCCAAAACACTAGTTTTGGGCCGGTTTAAGGACAAACTGACACTTGGCGTGTGTCACTTGCCGTGCACCGCGACAGGTATTTATGTTGTGTTCTTTTCAATTGTCATCTCTCTCTATAATAAAACTTAATTTGAGCTTCCTAACTCTTTGTACGTGTCCCTACCTAGATCCTTGTAGTTTTGTACATGACTTGTGACTGTCATCAGACACTGATTCAGTGCTGATGCTTAGATAAGTGGCAAGCACTTATGAAGGTTCCAGGAAGTTTCTCATGGTACCAGGGTTTCTCAAGAAGGTTCCAGGAAATTGAGTATAGTTGCGAACAGGGATGACAACTGACAAGAACACAACATAAATACCTTTCGCGGTGCACGGCAAGTGACGCACGCGTTGTGTCAGTTTGCCCTAAAACGGGCCCAAAACCATTGTTTTGGAAGTAACTCAACGGACACGTATGCACGCGCAACACCGTCTAAACCCAACGATGCAAAATCTTGAGACAGACTCTCCGACTGGTCACATACACACGTCTGGCATCGATTGGTGGACAGAAAATGCAAAACCTGCAAATTGCGCTCGAGACCTAGTCCACTGACAAAACTCTAGTGACTGTAGAGAAACCGCAAAGGACCCCGGCAAGCACCCGCGATGTCGTGGCAACTACCTGGCAGCTGCTGTTGCATGGAGCCACCACTCGTCAGTGCTCCGGCGCCAGCTGCGTCCGCATTAGGGATCATGTCATCGTGCTCTCTAGTACTGCTGCTCCACACCACCAGAGCGCGGTATACGGGTTATCATCATGGTTGTCACTCATGACGGGTGGAAGCCACACAAACCAACACATCCACTGGCTGACACAGCCGTAACCACAATGACGAGTGAGGGGCTACTCTCACTGTCTGTCGTAAACACCAACCACAATACAAGGTCTCTTTGTGACAGTGGTACAACTCACCAAATGCCCACATTTCGACCTTGCAAGAAGTCAATCACATACCCATGTGTCAAAAACCATGCAAGGGGTAGAGAACAAAAAGATCTCCTTGTGATCTCGGAACATGTCTCCGGGTCTCCGGGTCTCGACCACACCTGCTCGCATGCATGGAGTATAAATGACGCATGGAGGTAATGGGTCTCCACATCACAGCGGCAAAAATCACCAGGAATGCGGGTCTCGACCAGCATCACCTCAACCGGAGCATCGTGCCACACCGAAAGTAACCACGCTATTTTCATAATGGTGTCAAATGAAAGCCAAAACACCAACACTCCTCCTGGCCTACAGAGGCTGACAGTACGAGCAAAGCTGATGGCTTCTCCCAACAGAATCCCTGAGGAGGTAGCATGGCTACCCCATGGCCACATACCTGTGGACAGCAATAGCAAGGGTAACGACGATGCTGGTCGGATGTGCTCGCACATAGCCTCACCCCAGATTACCGTCGTTGTCATTTTCATTGCTATCTTAGTCGTCACTGCTGTCGTCACCTGCTCATCTAACTGGTGCAGCACTAAAGGCCTGATCCAAAATAATCACATGTTGTATGGCCTCCAACTATTGAGCTGCACATCACATTGCGACTTTTGCAGCGTCAAGGTGCGTGTGGAGCTCGATGAGCTCTGATGCGGCAGACGACCGGCATGTTGCATCTGCGACATGCAGACGGTCAGCCGCAAAATGAACCCAAAGGTAGACCTCCGTCACGTGTGCATCGGCGTGAGCCACAGCCTCCTCCAACCTCGTGGCCTCGTCCTGAAGGAAGGAGTGTAGCTTTGCCTTCTTGTTGCACAAGTCGATGTCCTCTGCGTCAGTCGTCGACTCAAGTGACGCCTTGTCACGAGCTCTTGGGAGGGTTTGGGTACCATAAAATGAGTCACCACGAAAATCATATGAGGCGGTAGGAACGGCTACTGCAAAGGCACCTACTGCTTGTGATACACTTGTTGCTCAGCCATCAGCCGCTCATCGAACGTCGGCATCTATAGGTACATATGCATCCGCGGCGTCGTCGTGGTCATTGAAGGTGTGCAATGGTACTCCTCCCGGCCCCTCATGCGTAACCCATCATCAACCTACTGTTGGAGGTCTGTCCATCCCAGATGTGCATCCTGCAGAGACCACTTAGCTGCCTCGAGACGCCGTTGTACATCCTCCACACACTCCTCAGCAGCCCATTGTGCTGGAACATGCGCGGTGTAACAGAGGCTGCTGGTCTCCCAGAGCTCGACCACGAGACTCTCTACGTACGCCTCTGCTCTCACCACGTCTACCTCCTGAGCATCCGCTGTGGAGCGCAGGTGCTCGTGTACGGGAACTACAGCTGTGTCATCGGCTGGAACCCCCATAGTGTCAGCAACGTTGGTCAGGACACCCATGAACAGGAGGTCCGTAGATCGGTCTACATCCTCCATGGTGGCTGTTGCAAGCTCATCAGGTGCCGCCGACGTATCACACACACAGACGTCTGCCATCGCATATGAGTTATCTTGCGCTCGTGCTACAGGTGCTGCAAATACGGCAGCACACCAGGACTCTACGTCTGTCATCGACTCCGTATCTGACCAATCCCCCATGTACGGCTCGTTGTCCTCAAAGAGATGTCTGCCCCCTCCTGGCGGTCAGCCACATGCTCCCGCCATTTAACATTATCCGACGCATCAATCATGTACTTTCCTGTGGTTGTCAGCGAGCACTCCACCTCTCCACCGGTCGACGGACTGGCAAAAACCAGCAAGGGGTGGCACACCAACCTCACGAACGGGGACAAGGGAGACAGCTCTGTTGCAACTCCTGCCACCGCCATAGTAGCTCCTATCCTCCCGGCCATCGTCAGGGTATCAACGGCCTTTGCTTCCTCTTGTACTCCCTCCACCACATCGGTTGCCATCTCCAACTTGATCTCTGAAGCTGACTCAGCGTCAGATCACTCCTCCTTGGACGATCAGTTCTCCACCATAGCTGGAGCGTCTGTCCTCTCCAGATGATGCACCAACTGAGTATGTCGTGCCCCTTCGTCTGTTGCCTCATTCCTCGACTCTATGGTAGTCATTGGTAGACACTCCAATCCCCCCACAACCAAGACAATGGCAGAAGCTGAAAGGGGATGATATACCAGTCTCGTAACCTGGGAGGATGGGATCTGGTCCTCAGCAACATCTTTCACTGCTGGTGCTGCTGCTTGCGACACTACTCCTGCTGGTTGGGCACGTCTAGTCTGTCATGCCATCCGCTGTCTCGCTCAGCGAGTGCATGCACGAGTGTAAATGTGACGAGCAAAATCTGAATGAAGTACAACAGAAGTGGAGAGATCAATGATGGGGATGACTCCAACTGACTCCAGGATAGAGCAAATGACGTCGGATGTGGAGCTGAGGTTGGGAGGCACACGTGCAGAGTCTCATGGCTGAGCTCCAGGAGGCCAACGGGCGCTGTTACACCGTGGATGTTCTAGCACAACGGGCTGCCGAGGAGTGTGTGGAGGATGTACACCGGCGTCTCGAGATAGCTGAGTGGTCTCTGTAGGATGCACGTCTGGGACGGGCGAACCTCTAGCAGCAAGTGGATGATGAGCTGCGCACGAGGGATCGGGAGGATCACCACGACACTAAGCGTACCTCTGATGACCATGATGATGTCACGAATGTAGATGTACCTACTGCCGATGCCGACATTCGGCCAGCAGTTGACGATCGAGCGACAGGTGTGTCACCAGCAGTAGGTGCATTCGTAGTAGCCATTCCTACAACCCAACACAATTCACGTGGCGACTCACTTTTTTGTACCCACACCCTCCCAACAGCTCGTGGCGGGGCGTCACTTGAGTCGACAACTGACGCAGAGGACGTCAACTTGTGCAACGAGAAAGCGAAGCTGGCGTCCTTCCTACGGGACGAGGCCGCGAGGTTGGAGGAGGCTGTGGCCTGCACCGACGCACACGTAATGGAGCTCCACCTTCAGGTTTGTTCCACAACTGACCGTCTACATGCCGCAGATGCAACATGCCGGTCTGTTGTTGCATTGAAGCTCTTTGAGCTCCACACATGCCTCAACGCTATAGAGGCCGCGAGGCGATGTGCAGCTCAATAATTGGAGGCCATGCAGCAGGTGATTACTTGTGAGAAGGCCTTCAGCTCTGCACCACTTAGATGAGCAGGTGACGACAAGAGTGACGACTACGACAGCAACAATGATGACGACAATTGGTGCTCCGGGGTGAGGCTATGTGCGAGTACATCCCACCGGCATCGTCGTCACCCTTGCTATTGCTGTGCAGGGGTATGTGGCCATGGGGGAGCCTTGCTCCCTCCTCAGGGATTATGTTGGGAGCAGCCATCAGCTTTGCTTGTACTGTCAGCCTCTATAGCCTAGGGGGAGTATTGGTGTGTGGGCTTTGGCTGACACCATCATGAGGACAGCGTGGTTACTTTGGGTATGGCACGATGCTCCAGTCGAGGTTATGCTGGTCGAGACCCGCACACTTGGTGAGTTTTGCCGGTGTGACTTTGAGACCCATTACCTCCATGTGCTATGTATGCTCCATGCATGCGAGCAGGTGTGGTCGAGATCCGGAGAGCGAGAGACATGTTCCGAGATCACGAGGAGACTTTGTTGCTCTGTACTCCTTGCATGGTTTTTTGGCACATGGGTATGTGATTGACTTCTTGCACGGATGAGACCCAAGCATTTGGTGAGTTACACCATTGTCACAAGGAGACCTTGTATTGTGGTTGGTGTTTACGACAGACAGTGAGTGTAGCCCCTCACTTGTCATTGTGGTGACAGTTCTGTCAGCCAAGGAGAGTGTTGGTTTGTGTGGCTTCCACCCGTCATGAGCGACGACCGTGATCATTACCTGTATACCCCGTACTCGTGGTGTGGAGCAGCAGTTTTGGAGAGCACAACGACATGATCCCTGATGCGGATGCAGCTGGCGCTGGAATTGTTGGACATAGGGCCATCCAGCTCAGTTTCAGGTCCACAGGAGCAAGTTCCAGGAAAATACTAGAAGCCTACTCTGATTGTCAATCTGAATTCACCATTGGAAAGATCAGGTGGCAATATGTCTTTGGTGCAAGTTTCAGGCCGATCCAACGGCCGGATTGGGAGATGAATTTTCAAAGTTTCCGGGATCATGGACCACCGATGTCTGGGTGACCATGGGTGACGACTCCATGCCTTAGCCTGAGAAAAGGAAAAGGCAAGAGGTCCAGGGTCAAGACCTGATGGAAGAAATATCCAAAAAGGTCCTTGGTCTTAGGATTGCGTTGTCAGAGTGTGCTGACTAGGATAAAAGAACCTCTCCTTATTTTTTAGGAGAGGTGAGATCCTTGTGTGCTAGCCATGGACACATGGCGATTCTCCATGGGATTGTGGGTTATGTGACCACTAGGAGTGTGCCATGAGAGAATTCTCTAGCTCTCTAGGTTGTGTGTGACTGGCCAGCATGATTGCTAGGCTGATTTCCTCTCTTGTGTGAGATTGTGGACTCGAGTATGTGAGTTTTAGCCTCCATGGCTAAGTGGTGTGGCTTGTGAGAGGGCTGACTTGCCCAAGCTCTAACTCTATATGTATTCCATCATTTTGAGTGATTCAATAACCATTCTTCAGCACAACTGATGCCCTTTCAGTCCCACATGCTCGCTGCTCCAAGGCTCTCTCTCTCCTCCAGATCCAACATTTGGTATCAGAGCCAAGTTCTGCCAGTTTCAGCCAACACAGGCCGTCACTTTGAGAGTGACGGGTTAGGGTCAAACCTCGACCAAATTTGACAATCAACCACTGGATCTTCAAGTTCACAAGACAAGACTTCCAACGAGCCCAAGATCACAAAGATCCAATGGTCCAACAGATTGAGAGTTATGCTCAAAATGAGGTCGGCTAGTGCTACACTCTTCTCCTTGAGTAAGACTGTCACCTTGTAATGAGCATAACTCTCTTGTTTCTATGTCAAATTTAAAAAGTAGCATATGCGAATTGTAGTATTTTTCCTAAGATTTCCATTGGTGCAAAAATATTTGCATTCCATTGATTCGTTTGGGACAAATGCCGTTTACAAGCTGGCTGATCAGAGTTGGAATAGGAGCAGAAGCATACCATGTTTCCAAGAGGGCATATCTTTCAAAATCCCCTGTTGATGACCCTGTTTTATGGGTCTATCTGAAAGGCTTTGAGCTGAATTTTCCAGTGGTGGGCTCAGGTTTCCAAATTTCTAGTCTGCTGGCATCTACAGTCCATTTTCTGTCAGACAAATTTCTGGCAGAAGTAGTAGCAGAAGCAAGGGTAGCGCCGCCACCCAAGGGTAGCGCTGAGCATCACCAAGGATCCAAATGGCAGCAGCAGCCGTTGTAACAGCAGCCCAGCCTTTGGAGAGGCTGGAGGGACGTGCGAAGATCAGGTTTTGGAAGATCTATACCCGTCTCCTTTTGGAGGAGAGGGGCTTGTGGGAGGTGGTGATCGGCGATGAGTCAGCTCGAGATTCACAGGCAAAAGGCATCACTGCTGCGCAGGTGGTGGCGAGGAAGACGCAACAGAAGGGAGCAGCTGATGCGGGTTCTTCAGCAGCTGTACCAGTGGCGTATGAGGAATGGAAGAAGAAGGATAGGCAGGCCTACAGGTTGCTTGTCAACACCATCTCCAACTCGCATCTTCAGTACGTGAGTGACAGAACTATTGTAAAGGAGGGGTGGGACACGTTGTGCAAGAAGTATGAGAGCAAGGATACTGCATTCCTCATGCTTTTGGAGGAAAAGATGATGGCGCTGAAAATACAAGGTTGTGAAGGGATGGAGGCGTACCTGGACAGGGCAAAGGAGTTGGCGAAGCAACTGAGAGTGGCCAGCAACCCTTTGGAAGAGACGCACCTCATCCTCCTCTTGCTAAGGGGACTTCCAACCAGCTACAACACAGTGCGAGAGACGCTAAAGTGCCAGCCAACTCTCAACCTCGACTTCATCTACACACACCTGGTGCTGGTGGAATTGCGGCGCAATGCAGCAAAGCGCAATGACAGTGAAAACAATGAAGCAACTTTTGTGGCCACGAGCTCGTGCAAGCAATAGCAGCAACAACAGTCTGGGCAACATAGAGGCAAGAAATTCCACTACTGCCAGAAGGAGGGACACTATAAAATGGAGTGTTTCAAGCTCAAGAGGGACCAGAAGGAGCAGCAATAGTAGCAAACGCAACAGTCGCCACAGCAGTAGCAATAGTAGTCACAACAGCGTCAGCAACAACAGCAGCAGAGCTAGGCTGGAGTACGCCACTTTGGCAACATGAATGTGGCAAAGGAGGTACGCGACTGCCTCTTCATGGCAAAGTCTGATATGTCGCAAGTGGAGAAGGAGGATCTTGCATGGTACAAGGACTCAGGGTGTACCAAGAGCCTGACGCACCACAAGGAGTGGTTTACGCAGCTGCTCTCCATTCCCCCCGACCGATTGCTTTGGGTGATGATCGGGTGGTATATGCTCAGGGGATTGGACTTGTGGAAATGTGGTTGGAGATCCCACGTGGCATTGAAGTGGGAGTGTTCCATGGCGTAATGTATGTACCTGATGCTGCATTCAACCTCCTCTCAGTGTCCTCTCTCACCAACACAGGACTGCGAGTCGTCTTTGATGACGACTATGGCGACATCCTCGACAGGGAAACAGGAGAGGAGCTGGTCACGTCGGTGAAAGAAGGCGACCTGTACCGCCTGTTGGGGGCAACCAAGATCCCGCGTGAGCAGAGTCTTGCAGCAGTCGTACAGGCCACAGATGGCAAAATCTGGCATGCGCATTATGGCCACATCAGCATACACGCTTTGCAGCAGCTTCAAGCAAAGCAGATGGTGCGTGACTTGTCCACCATCTCCAGATTTGAGCAGCAGTTGGGTATCGGCTGTTTGGAGGGGAAGCAGCATCGCGAGGCGTTCTCTGAAGCAAGGGAGCGTGCAAAGGAGGTGCTGGAGCTGGTCCCCACAGACTTGTGTGGCCCGATGCAGACCTAGAGCTTTGGAGGCTCTAGGTACTTCCTAACGTTTATTGATGATTTCAGCCGTTACACTGCTGTGTACTTCCTTGCTACCAAGGACCAGTGCTTTGACAGGTTCAAGGAGTTCAAGGCAATGGTGGAGAACCAAACTGGCAAGGAGATCAAGGCGCTATGCAACGACCGTGGTGGAAACTACCTAAGCAAGGACTTCTAGGACTACCTCGCAGCAGCTGGCATCAAGGCGCAGCGTACTACGCCATACTCGCCGCAACAGAACCGTGTAGCAGAACGTGCCAAACGCACCATCGTTGAGTCAGCGCGCTCCATGCTGCACACGGCTCGGCTGACCTACGACTTCTGGGCCAAAGCGATGAGCACTGCAGTCTACATCAAGAGCAGTAGTCCAACGAAGGCACTGGAGCAGATGACGCCGTACGAGGTATGGTTCGGCAAGAAGCTAAGCGTGGGTCATCTTCGTGCGTTTGGCAGCTTGGCACACATGCACGTGCCAAAGGAGAATCGGCAGAAATGGGATGCGAAGAGTGCGCAGATGTTGATGATTGGCTATGATGTGGCAAGTAAGGCCTATCGCCTCTATGAGAGAGATAAAGGTCACGTCATCATCTCCGGGGATTTCATTTTTAGCGAAAGCAACGTCATCAGCACCAACATCATCTGTGAAGAGCCAGTAGAACCATCAGCTGACAAAGCAGTGGAAAAAGACAGTCTCCCTGACCCCGTCTCTCCTGACCCTTCCTCTACTGTGACATGGGAGAACCACTCTACTCTCCCATGTCTGATGCAGCAGATACAGCGGCCTCATCGGCAGAAACAGAGGAAGGAGATGCAGTACTAGCAGTAGCAGTTGTGCCAGCGGCACCACGCCAGCCGCCCGCTAACGCTCCAGCACCAAATCGCAGGTACCCTCCCAGGGTGCGCTACAAGCCTGGTGAGCGCGGCCATTTCTAGATGCTACAAAAACCAGAACAGATGAACGTCGCAGTTGTAGCAGATTCAGATGAGAGCCAACATCATACAAGGAGGCCATGGCTGCACCAGATGTAGCAGATTGGACGCAAGCTGTGCAGCAGGACATACAGTCGTAGCTCGACAACGACACGTGGGAGCTGACTGAGCATCCACCTAGACGCAAGGTGATCAATTGCAAGTGGGTGTTTAAGAAGAAGCGGGGAGTAGATGGCAACCTGGAAAAGTACAAGGCGAGGCTGGTCGCCAAGGGCTACTCGCAGCAGGAGGACATTGACTACATAGAAACCTTTGCCCCTGTTGCAAAGTTTGCCTTTGTGCGCACGCTCCTCTCGTATGCAGCAGCTCAGGACTTCAAAGTTCACCAAATGGATGTCAAGCGGCATTCTTGAATGGGGACTTGGAGGAGGAGATCTACATGGAGCAGCCGGAGGGGTTCGTCATGGATGGCCAGGAGCACCTGGTTTGCAAGTTGTAGAAGTCGCTATACGGCCTCAAGCAAGCGCTGCATGCTTGGAACCAGAATTTAGATGCAGTGCTGCAATGCACCAGTAAAAGCGCAGCAAGTGTGACTATAGTGTCTATCGCTGGCAGCATGGGCTAAGATCCTCACGATCATTGTCTATGTGGATGACATACTCCTCCCTTCCGACAGCATGTCTGCACATGGCTTATCCCGGACCTGAGCACCAGAAGGCAGTGAAGCTGATCTTCCGCTACCTTGCCGGAACCATCAACATTGGCATCACCTACAATGGCAACAACAACATCATCATCGGCTACACAGATGCAGATTGGTCTTCAAACCCTGAAGACCGCAGGTCCATCTCTGGACATGTGTTCCTCATGAATGGCGGGGCCATCAGCTGGTGCAGTAAGCAGCAGGTGGTCGTGGCTACCTCAAGCACGGAAGCTGAGTACGTCTCTCTCAGCTTTGGAGCCAAGGAAGCAGTTTGGGTTCAGCGTCTCATGGCGGAGATGAGTGGGAGTGCAACAGTTCTAGTTCCCATGCGCGTCGACAACCAGAGCGCAATCGCACTCGCCAAGAACCCCGAGCACCATGCTCGCACCAAACACATCGACATCGCCTACCACTTCATCAGACACATGGTACAAGAGAGTGCTATCAAGCTAGAGTTCACTCCAACCAGCAAGCAGGTCGCTGATTTCTGAGCCAAGCCACTGACTCATGAAAAGCAGCGGTTCTGAATGAAGGCATGTGGACTCAGCCCACTCTGACTGTGGCAAAGTGGGAGATTGTTGGACAAAGGGCCATCTAGCTCAATTTCAGGTCCACAGGAGCAATCTCTAGGAAACTACCAGATGCCTGATCCGATCTTCAATCCGACTTCAGCATTGGAAAGATCAGGTGGCAACTTGTCTACGGTCCAAGTTTCAGGCCGATCCAACGGTCGGATCGGGTGATATGAATTTTCAAAGTTTCCAGGGTCATGGACCGCCGATGTCTAGGTGACCATGGGTGACCGCTCCATGCGTTAGCCTGAGAAAAGAAAAAGGCAAGAGGTCCAGGGTCAAGACCTGATGGAAGAAATATCCAAAAAGGTCCTTGGTCTAAGGATTGCCTTGTCAGAGTGTGCTGATAAAAGTACATCTCCTTATTTTTTAGGAGAGGTGAGATCCTTGTGTGCTGGCCATGGACACATGGTGATTCTCCATGGGATTGTGGGTTTTGTGACTACTAGGAGTGAGCCACGAGAGTATTCTCTAGCTCTATAGGTTGTGTGTGACTGGTCAGCCTGATTGCTAGGCTGATTTCCTCTCTTGTGTGAGATTGTGGACTTTAGTGTGTGAGCCTTAGCCTCCATGGATAAGTGGTGTGGCTTGTAAGAGGGCTGACTTGCCCAAGCTCTAGCTCTATATGTACTCCATCATTTTGAGTGATTCAACAACCATTCTTCAGCACAACTGATGCCCTTTCAGTCCCACATGCTCGCTGCTCCAAGGCTCCCTCTCTCCTCTAGATCCAACAGGAACACCAACGAGTGGTGGCTCCATGGACCAGCAGCTGCCAAACAGCTGCCACGACATCGCGAGTGCTTGTCGGGGTCCTTTGCGGTTTTCTGCAGATGCCCAATCTTGAGCCCCATTTGTATGTTTTGCATTGTCTGTCCACCGATCGACACCAGACTTGTGTGTGTGACCAGTCGTAGCATGCGGCTAGAGATTTTGCATCTCTAGACGGTATTACGGTTCAGACGGTATTGCGTTTGCATACCTGTGTGCAGAGTTCCAGCCAAAACAGTGGTTTATGGCCGGTTTTAGGACAAACTGATATTGCGCATGCGTCACTTGCCGTGAACCGCGACAGGTATTTATGTTGTGTTCTTGTCAGTTGTCATCTCTCTGTGCAGTATACTCAATCTGAGCTTCCTGACACTATGTACGTGTCCCTACCCAGACCCTTGCAGTTTCGTGCATGACTTGTGACTGTCATCACACACGGACTCAGCGCTGACGCTTGTTTAAGTGGCAAGCGGTTAGGAAGTTTTCAGGAATTTTCTTACGAAGTTGTCGGAAACTTCAAGAACGGGACACCGGAGGTGGAGGCAACTGGCCAAAATGCCCTCGGCTGAACGGCGGGAAAATGTAGAATTCGCTGCGCAGTGGGCCATGAATGTAAGAAAAGAAATTCCCACTGGCAAGTTTTGGGGACTCTTGTACATCAATGACGTAACATCTGCAAGCATTAGGCACCATCCACCCACATGTTTTCCCTTTTATACCGAGAACAACGTGGATGGTTCACAGGGATGAGGTTTAGAGCAGATGATAATTCAAGGACTTGGGATGATTACATAATTCATATTTTGCATTGGATGTTAGTCCATGACAACTATTGGATGTGTTGAGAACATATAAATGGCAGCAAGAAACGGAATCAAGAATTTCTTGGGTCTTTGAAGCTTGAGTCGAGCAACGCATGTTATGTTGCATCGTGAGTGGTCACTTTGAGAAACTCCGCTGAGAAATCAAAGATTTCATAAAATTCCAGTGCAGACGATAATTCCACCTAATTGTATCAAAATTTCGATACGGTTTGTGACACTGCTAACTGCCTTTCCAGAGGGTCTTCAAGTGTATCCAAAACTTTGAGTGCTGTAGACTCAAGATCAGGGAAGGTTGCCAAAATGCCCTCTATTGTCTAGCATAAAAATACTGAGGTCAATGTGTGGTGGGCGAAAAATGAAAAGAAAGAATTACCCACTTGCAGAGTTAAGCTACTTGTGCACGTCAAGAACGTAATACTTTATTCCCTTTTAGCTTCAAGGTCTTTGCGCATTAGCAGACTTATGCCACACACGGTTTAGTGACCATGGACCAAGTGATTGATGTCTTGGAGGTTATCGCAGGGCTCCCGGCTGTTGGGTATAGTGTCATAACCATTCCAATTGACCAGATACGTAGTCGTTTTTCCACAACGCACAGGCCTGGAGATGTCCTCCACCACATAATTCAAGTTTCCGTCCACTTCGATTGGAGTTGGGGGTGCGATATCTCTGGTATGGAATCGCTCGATGGGGTCCCGATAGTGGTTGAGGTTACAAACGTGGAAGACTAGATGAATTGCAATACTATCATGGAGGCAAAGTCGAGCAACAACTAGGTTTTGAATGCACTCAAATTCAAAGAGCCGTAACCATCATGGTCTATGGTCCCACCTGTAGTACGTCGCCAGCTTCTTGAGCGTCTTGTTCTCACCAAAGTGTCGACATGGACTGGCATCATGGCATACCTCAAATATCATCCTTTATAGTTTCTCATTCAGGAAGACATTGAACTGGCAAGTAAATTGTTGTTGCAAATAAGGTTTGTCGAACCATGACTTGGTCTTGTCGTATTCGCCGAACATTTCGTAGCCTTTTGCGAACAGCCTCGCGAGGTACGGGTATACTTTGATGAGGAGAGTGCTGATCTCAGCCATCAAGCATGGTCACTGACTCAAAGCATCCACTAGATTTGTTTTTCCATGTTGGTATTGAATGACGTAGTCAACATTTGATGCGAGGAACTCCACCAGTTGAGTTTGTTCACAGTTGAGATTTCGCTGAGTCTTGAGATTTTTTTAGTTTATAACGGCCGGTGCGGACGATTCATCATCAGTTTTCCAATATACCACCACCATGCCTTGAATTCGTGAACGACCACCAGCATCTCTTTCTTGTGTGGTGAATAGTTTGGTTCCAGCCTGTGTGTTTTTCTTGAAGTATATGTTACTGGCTTTTGTCCACTGCCATTGTCTTGGAGGAAAACAACTTCAATTTCTTGATCAGACGTATTGGTGGGCTTGATGTAATCTACCGTTGGATCCGCCAATCATAACATTGGCGTCGAAGGTAGAGCTTTCTGTAAAGAATTGAATAGTGACCTGAGTAGTGAAATCAGATAGGGGCACTGACACTCCAGCATAGTCCTTTACAAATCCAAGTCAGTAGTTACAGAAGTCTAAAAATACCTACATGTCTCAAACATTGGTCAGCATTGGCCAGTCCGTGTCTGTCTCCACTTTTCTTGTTTCCATGGTGATCCGTTCACCACCAATGAAGTGCCACAGAAACTCAATCCTTTTGTGACTGAAGTCATAGTTCGAGATCTTTCTATGGAATTCATCTTTGTAAAACCTCCAAAATATTTTGGGGATGTCCATCGTTCTCCTTTGGCCATGTCAAGTAACACTGGCTGCGCACAACATTTTGAGATTGCTACAACTTCCTCTGCTGCTTCCGGTAACCACGGGCAGGTGTCATTTCTTGCCACGAATGTTGACGTGCACCCCTCTGCTAGTCCTGACTACCTGCAGTTTGTATCACTAGAAGAAATATCATCCGAGGATACTTCTATGGTTGCTCATTAGGCATATTCCTTAGACTATTGCATTGTGCAGATCTCTGATTTGCACGTGGAGCAGTTTGTCAAGCTGGTGGATCTATAGACACACTTCCACGGCTTTTCCTTCAAGCTCCCGTGATTAGGTGCACATCCCCACCTTCCAAACCACATCATTATCCACAAATCTATGAGAATATCCTTCATCTAGTAGGGTTGGTACTGTTATGTGACGTTTACTACACCTTAGTTATATTCATAGCAGTTTCACTAGTTGGTCTTCATCATACCATTTTTCAAACTTTACGATCTCAGGAATCCTCGTCTGCAGTGTTTTGAGCCGTTCAGATGGGTGATCGGTTGGCATAGTATTTTTGACCGGTTAGGGGGTCTTTGTCTAGTCTTTCCCTTTTTCATCTTACAACTCAAGTTTTCTCTGTGCATTTCTCCCTTTTTGGCCTCTTGTCATCATTTTTTTCGGTCACGCAATATGTGCCTTGGCTTCATGAAGATCCTCCGCAACTTTTCATTGCATTGATAAACAGCCTCAATATCTACAAGGATGAGGTTTCTCTCGACTGCGACTGCCCTCCGCTATGATATCAATTGTATCCGTTGACTGCGAGATGATATTTATGTCGACTACAACTTTGCAGAAAGGTCGCATACACTCTGCCACACGGAACTGTTGACGCAAGGATTGAAGCTCGTACCATGGGTTAGACTTCCCGTTTCTTTTTTTAGAATATGTGAGTGTGGCACACGATTTTTCTGGTGATTTTAATGATTTGTGCTAGGAGTCGCGTGAGCCGTTGATCTAGCCTGATTGGTCTCCTCTTGCCCTTGAATGATCTCTAGGTTGGACCACCAACTTATAGTCGTGCCACACAAAAGCAAGGCTGTGAGGTCAATTTTCTTCCTGTCGTTGTTGTTACCAGTATCGGTAAAGTACACCTCTAAACCAGTCAGCCACATCTGAACCGTCGACCCTTTCGAATATGTAGTGTTGAACGACTTAGGAAGTGCTGGTGGAATCTGGAGCTCACTCAAGAGGTGAATATTTATCTTTGTGAGTACTGTGCCAATGGAAAAAAAGATGTTGAGCGATGTGTGGTGGGCCATGATTGTAATGACAGAATTTCCCAATCGAGAAGTTAAGGAACTTGTGTATGTCTCAGACACAATAGCAATACGCAAGCAGCAATGCATGTCCTTGCTTTAGAAAATATAGGCATAAATGTGGTAGGTCACAACCCTCACAATGGAGGACCATGGGGGATTGTAGGAGGGATGGTGCAGTCGACGATGGAAGTGCCATCCGACGTCCATCAGTTTTTAAATTTAACCCCTCCTCGCTGTCCCCCCATCCATCATACGATCAAGGTCCTGCTGATTGAGGGCTAGAATTGTACGGGCGGGTTGGCGTGGCTGGAGGGCGGGGGATGGGGGGGTTTGACGCGTCAGCGATTTCGGTCGATGGGTGTCAGCCGGATTCCCTGTCGTGGCATCCCTCTAAGAATGTGACGTAAAAAATATCAATTATTTTTGAAGTATTTTAAAATTGAACCCTGGTTTGAAATACAAACTTACACAAATCCATCCCCTTAACATATCAGGGGTATTAGAGTGTTAGTTTTGGGATTCGTGGTAGCGGGGCCTAGCAGGTTCCCTTTCAATGTATGGATATTCTTGAAACCTCATGCAAACTCCTCACATACAACAGTCCAAAAAATCACAAATCCCAAATAAAGGGTTTCGTATGCTATTTAGCAAAGAAATATGAGGTCAGCATGTGGGTACGGCAAGCATGTGATGTCATCATATTGCTTTGTGAGAAACCAGAGAGGTGCATCATCACTTCTTCCAGACCTGAAAATGTTTTCTGTGCATAGAGGATAAATGGTTGCTTTTGTTCCAACGCAAGAGAAAATGGGATTTTCCCCACGAAAACAGTATTCTCTATGGTGAGGCCGTACATGGCATTTTTTCTTACGGACTGATCCAAGTCTGTTGATAGCCAGATCACACCCATTATGAGGATTATCTCCAGGCCACCATCATTCTGAGGATTACTGTCATGTCAACCCTACATTTAGAGCTCATGCAAATTATGAATGAATGAATTTAGAATTTCCTATAAAAATGGAATATTGTTGTTGTACAACAATATTCCATCTGCCAACTATGTTCGTCGGTCCCACCGACGAGCAGTTGCCAAACTGGTACCACATCATACTTGGTGCTTGCTCGGGCACTCTTAAGCTTTTCTACAATGTCAAGACTTTCCTTGGTGGATGCTTTCGAGCCCAATTTAGAAGTTTCATGTTGTGTTTACACCAATCAATGTCGGACCTGTGTGTGTGTCCAAAAGTAACGTCCAGTTCAAGATTCTACATCTCTAGGTTTACATGGTGTTGTGTTTGGATGCCAGCCTGCACAGTTATGGTGAAAACAATGGTTCTGGACCAGTTTTTGGACAAATTGACAATATCGCGTGCGTCACTCACCATGTGCCAAAGGAAAGTATGTATGATTTGTGCATATCAGTTGATATTTCTCTCCTCATTAGTAAGCTTTTGTAGTTTATGAGACTTTGCGTGTCTCCCTAGCCTAATCCTTGTTGCTTCTTGCACCTACTTGCTTGATAGTGCATCCATTGGCTAGGTAGTGTCGTCACGTTGGTGGCAACAAGGCAAGGTAGCCTTGCATCATTTTGATCTTTGTATCAGAGTATCAAGATCCTTCTTGCCGAGCTCTGCTGCAAAGATGTAGTATTGGCAGTCATAGTGAGGGTCACTACATCAGCCGCTTTCTAGAACCCGGTACTGTAGACGTTGGCATCACAGACATCGTCCTTACTTCATAAGCAATGTCATCACCATGCAACTGCTAGAGTGGAAATAAGCACTAATAGTGGTGACGTGAGTTACCGTCACCATTGTAGAAGAAATTAGAGCAGTAACGACAAGCTGTAGTAGCCATACCGAGCGGTAGCGACAACATCACGTAGCGGCAGTAGCTTGTTTGGTTATATCCAGAGGTACTAAAAATAATGAAGCATCTTAAAACAATAAGCAAGAAGAGAGAAGTAGAAGTGGCAATGATTAGCGAGTAGCAGCAGTGGTAGCAATGGCTTCGAGTAACAACAGCAACAAAGCAACATCCGTAAGTTTGCTAGCGTAAGATATGCCAACATTTTCCCACACTGTCACATTTTACATCCGCATGAGAAACGCTAATCCGGGTGAGTAATTCTCTTGTTCTTGGTGGACACAGGCTTTCTCCCTAGTAATATCTCCCTAAATGATTCTAACCCATAGGATTTTGTTTCCATTGGGTGCTCAAGTGGCCCCTCTAGCTCCTTTGGTTAAGACAAGCAGTAAAGAGAAAAAAAAAATAGCTTCGACATCTTTATTTATTTCTTGAATGAATTCTTGAAGGAAAGATATTATTCAAAGCACAAAATCCATTGTCAAAAACAATGGCATGCATCATTCCCGTACGAAGCACTTTCATGTGGAGCATCACTTTGTTTGTGAGTGCATTGTTGCTGGCAATGTTCACGTTGCTTGGCTGGACACACTATCACAGATTGCTGAATTTTTTACTAAAGCGTTAAGCAAAAATGTCTCTAAGTGTGCCGTCCATGCCGTTGGTCCTGCATGCCCCCATGACCTAGGGTGACGTGTTTGGTGTCTGCCTGTCTGTCCTAACCACCACGCTTATGCATGTCAGTGCGTGCCATCTTGTTGATGCCTATAGGTTGTTCGTCTACGGGTCATGGGGAAGCATTGAAGTTGATTCCAATTCCCTCGCCGCTCACATTTCTTATTCCCTCCTGTCTCACCACACATTCCTACACACACATGTATATATTGAATGACCATGGCCACACTTGAGGTTCCGTCGCTCAAGAGAACCGTGGTTGTTGACATCAGTTCCATCAAGCAGCCATCAAGCTACCCAAGAGTGCCGTCTGGCCCAATTATCTCATATATTTGACTGTTTTGCTGTGATGTGGTAGATGTCAGGCCTCGTACATTCTCACTGCCGATGCCTGCATCCTGGTTGTTTGCCTTTGGGTGTTTGGAGAAGCTGCATAACATCCCTGGTGCCGATCCTTAGGGTGCCACCGTGTCGGTCTCTGGCCCTACACTGGTGAGAAGCCGTCCTCAGGTATTTCCGAGAGGTGGGGCTCGACCCCCAAGTGGCGGTGCATGCTCACCCGAGCAGGTGCTTGGTTTTGGTGTGCACTCACCAGTGCTTAAACTCTCGCTCCCCCATACACAACACTTGTCTCGGTTTGATGGTCTAAGGCAAACAATTCCACATCCATGGCATGTGGCGCTTCCCCACTCTCTCCCATCTCCCCGATCTATCACAAGGAGAACACTAGCTAGTAAATATACTCTGCTCTGTCTTCTCATTGAAATAAACCACACATGAATTTGCTATTTGAAACCATTTGAACTGTACAAAATGATTCAAACACCGTTAGTATTCTTCAATTGAAATGATGGCTTCTTGATGATACATTCACTCTAGGAAGCCTCCTCTCTCAGCGAAAAACATCTTCTTTCAGTTGGAAATCAATCAGGGCATGCAGGCCCGTGCGAAAAATGAACATGAGCTCTGTGTGTGAGTGCATTGCAAAACGGCAAGGATTGGGCTAAGTCTGGAACGCACAATATGGAAGAACAACAAGTACATATGAGCCCCTAGCGGGCTAATATAGGGGCGTCGACAGCTAGCCGCACCGGGCCCCGTCACCCCTACTAAACCCAAACGAGTCAGCGGGGAGAACGCACTGCATACACCATGAGAGAAACAAAGGTGGTCTCCTCGAGGCACCGGAACAACTCTCCAAGTGCCCGGGTCTCGACCACCGAGAAAATACAAGCAGTGCTAGAAATACTCGAAATCAACGTCCAGACATCACAACCGGCTTTCCGAACATCGGAAGCACTACCACAACCATCGGGTCTCCTCGTCGCACCGGCTTTGTCCACCGGGTGCGCGGGTCTCAACCCACCGAGAAAACTCTCCTAGCTCTCGACAAGCCAACAGGGCTACCGGAACGCATCGCTGGCGCTATTGTAGATGCTGGAGAAGTCTCGGGACACTGCGGAGGCCCGTCGTGTCGTCACACCCTCATGTACCATATATCACAAACGTGGGTATATGGGTAATCCATTGGCGTTGGTCGTGACGGGTGGAAGCCACACAAACAAAAAAATTCCTTAGATCGTCAATGCATAGTTGTACATGCCCTCCTGTCCGTCCATTTCTATTGAGTTCATCATTCCCCCCTTGCTCTGCTTTGCTACATTCTTTCCTCTTCGAGATCTTACTAGTCTTCCTTCCTCCATGGTCTTCATCTCCTTTCATTCATGCTCCAACTACTCTGAGTATTCCAAATTCTTTCCTTGCACACACTCTAACCTCACACATTGCCACAACACCACAGGTTTTAAGACAAGCTACTTACGCTTGCCTTCCTTACTAAGAATAGCCATCTTATGCAACTATCGATCGTCCCAAAATATCTTATCTATGGCATGCAATATTTACCTCCCTTTCTCCTCAAGGTACATTCTTTCCTTGTCTCCACCCATCCCCTTTCTCCATCAGACGAAGACAAGTGGAAGGAAAAGGACCCCCAAAAGACTTCCACTGGCCTCCACTTCTCCAATACTTCTCATGCCTTCCATTAGATTTTGGGGTGAGGAATACCATGAAAAGAATCATGTATTGATCCATACCCACACCAGTCTAATGAAGGAGTAGGAAAAATCCAAAACCTGAATGCCACTTGCGAAGGGATTCTCCCTCGCTGGCGCTCAGTGAAATTTGCAACGGAAAATTTGGTGCCATGAAGGAAAAATTGATGACGTTTTACATGGTTTGCGATGGATTATTTGAGCAGCTGTACAAACTCGATTTTTGCGATCTCGGGCTGTGAGTTGAGTACGTTCCGTGTGAGAGGGGCCAAGAAGACAGCTTCGACATCCAGTTCACCTTCGTCACGTAGACATTTGCACGTCGTCCGTTTTGCCGCCGCGCAGAAAAAATACCTCTGCGAACCGCGGCTGGCCCAGCTGCGGTTGCCGTTGCCACCGCCGCCTCCGCTTCTGCTGCCCTCGCCGGTTTCACTGGAGCGCCGAGCTGGCCGAGGTCCTCTTCTTCAAGAAATCCGACGACCCTACTCGCGCGCAACCAAGAAAATTGTAAGCAAGGCGGTCGTGCCGCTGCTGCCTCACCCGGGGCTCCCATTTGCGGACACCTGCGAGCAACGTCCATCACACACGTCCGTGACTCACACAAGTGCAGCGGGCAGCCAGACCAAGGCGAGACACAAACACACACGCACACAGAGAGGAACAGACGCGTCAGAGATTCGTGATTCGCGCGGAGGGTGGTATCGTGGGCGTTCCACCTCGCCGCCTGGGCCGCGAATTCAAAGAGCTTCAGGAGCAGTCGCGGCGGCGGCAGCGCGAGCGGCAGCAGGAAAACCGGCGTCGTCAGCAGCAGCAGCAGCAGCAGCAGCAGCAGCAGCAGCAGCAGCAGCAGCAGCAGCAGCAGCAGCAGCAGCAGCAGCAGCAGCAGCAGCAGCAGTAGCGGCAGTGGCAGAAGCAGCAGCAGCGGCAGCAGCAGCTGCAGCAGCAGCAGTAGCGCCGGAGCAGGCGTAGCAGCAACAATTTGCGGCGGCGGCGGAGGACGGACGAGGGCGGCAGCAAAAGAAGGGCAAAGCGATGGGGTCGCCTCAAGATTCAGCCTCATCGGCGGCGGCAGCGTCGGTGCTGCTGCCGACCGCTGTGCGACCCAAGAAGTACACGCTGACGCTGGAGCCGAACTTCGAGACGTTCAAATTCAAGGGCTCTGTGGCGATAGACCTGGACGTGGTGGAACCCACCAACGAGATTGTGTTCCACTCGCACGAGCTGGACATCCTGTCGGTGAGAAACATAATTTTTTCTTTTCTTGTTCTTGTTCTTCGGGGTGTGAGGGGGATTTGGTGAGAAAGGTATGTTTCTTGTGCTTTCCCCAT
>SZWC01015237.1:17613-34493 GCA_023375785.1 Penium margaritaceum
CCCCCTCCCCCTCTCCTCCATCCCCTCCATACCGACATCCTCCTCCTCCTCCCCCTCACCTCCTCCACTACACCGCAAGCCAAACCTAGCCAGCACATACACCGCGCATTTCCACGCCATGGCTTCCACGCCGGCGGACCCCCCGGACGTCGATGTGTAGCCCACCTTACTCGCCCAATGGTCGACACACCTCTCGCGCGTCCGGAGTGCATGGCTTGTCCACGCAGCAGTGGCCGGACAGGAGCCGTCGGCCATTGTATAGCTGGGCGCTGGTACAGTGGCTCCAGCCGAGCCTCCCCGCCCTGTACACAGGCTCTCGACGGTCTTGGAGCAGGCTCATGCCCAGCTGGTAGCAGTGGCCTCCAGCGTGGGTGACGTGTAGAGCCTTCAGGGGCAGACGGTATCCTTCCTGGGTAGATTCTCCTAGAACCTCACGGACTACCTCTCCGGTGCATTTGGCAAGCTCTATACGGTAGTAGAGCAAGCGCATGCCCTGGGCATGGAGGTCCTGTGTTCAGAGCTGCAGGCAGCCCACCGCCACCTTGACAGGGAGGTTGCCACCCTCCGTACGGCAACTTCCACAGTGCCTGGGTCCCTCGAGCAGACGGCGGACCTTGCCTGCCAGGCAGCGGCAGCGGTAGCGGGTCAGGGAGAGGTAGCCGCCAGCCATGATGCTACTATGGGGGCCTTCTCGACGGGACTTCTCGAGGCATGGGTGGAGGAGTCATAGGTTGGTAACCACGCCCAGGTCCTGGAGGCCTCAACGGCGCTCGGCACCGCGCTATACTCAACTCTCACCCTCTAGTTACCCGAGCTGTACACGACACTGCGGCGCAGCCAGGCAGAGGGGGCCGGGGGAGTATCATCCTCAGGGGCGGTCCCATCCGGACCCCTTTTGAGGGAGGTGCTCTCTGCCGTACGGCGTGTGGAGGAGCAGCAACAGTAGCTCCATCGGCAGCAGCAGCAGCAGCAGACCCCGCCCGAGCGCCCTGCCCCATCCGGGCCCAATCTGACAGATGTGCTCTCGGTTGTACGTCGCGTGGAGGAGTAGCAGCAACAGCTCCTTCGGTAGCAGCAGCAGCAGCATCAGACACTACTCGACCACCTGGCTAGCTTCAAGCGTCGTCTATCTACACCCAAGGAGGCCATCGTAGCAGAGGCCTTGGTCCTGCTCCCGGGCAGCGCCCCAGGCAGTGTTCCAGGCACCACCCCAGGCAGCGTTCTAGGCTTGCCGCCCCCGTGTCGTCCCTTGCCCGTGCTTCGTTCCTAGGGGGTGCGCCTTCGCAGCTGCATCCCCTCACACAGCGGCAGACTCCCTCCGCCTCCCCGCCAGTGGGCACGGGTGGCGTAGATGCTCGGTGCGCCCCCCTGCCCCCCCGACTGGGGGACCAAGGGGGCGGGGTGGCCAGGTCCGTTGGGAGCTGCGCGGTCTCGCAGCCCAGCACGCGAAGCTACAACTCCTCACCGGGCGGGCATGGCTCCGCCTGAAGGAGCGCCGGCTCGCATTCCGTCTAGGCGAGTGTCTGGGCCATGACTCGGAGGAGTTGAGTCATCGTCTACCCCCCAGATGGAGCCCCCCACCACACCCCGGCGACTTTTCACAGCAGCAGCACCAGCAGCAGCAGGGGTCATCACCATCGTTGGGACAGCGGCAGCAGGAATGAAAGCAAGTAGGCTGGGTCCCCCCCCGGGCCCAGAAGCAGACCAAGCGTCAGCGACAGTATCAGTGGCCGCATTAGCTAGAGCAGCGACACAGTGGCAGCAGTAGCAGCAGCAGACACACCAGCGGCCACAACAACAGCATGGGGAGCTGCCGCTCTTTCTAACTGTCCAGCCTCGAAGAGCCCCCCCTATAGAGAACCCCTGAGGCTGGACAGGGTGCTTTGATCTGCTATTGAGGTTCGATACACACCCTTTGTGGGAGGAGTAGTTCACAAGGGGGGGGGAGAGGGGGCAGGCGGCCGGCCCGGAACCGCTTCCCTACCCTTGATAGGGCCGACGATGCCATAGCTGTTGGCTTTGCCTTGGCACGGGTTCAGCAACAGCAGGAGCAAAAGCAGAAGCAGCAGCAGGAGCAGCAGCTGGAGCAGCAGCAGCGACAGCAGCAGCAGCAGCAGGACGAGCAGCCCGGCTAGCATTCGGCCTTGCTTTGGCACGGGCAGCAGCAGTAGGAGGAGCAACAGGGGCAGCAACAAGAGCAGCAGCAACAACAGCAGTAGGGGTAGCAACAGTAGTGACAGGGGCAGCAGCAGGTGCAGCAGCCGGAGGTCCAGCTAGTTACGCTGGTGGGCGTGGGCAGCCCACCCTCTCTAGCCTCCCCACTGCCTTTCATCCTCCCTCCTCCCCCCCCACCTCCGCCCTCCTCCTCCCCGCCCCCCCTTACTCCCTCCTCCCCTACCTTCCCTTCTCTTTTCCCCCTTTCTGCCCCACAGCCGGTGTTTGAGCAGTACGTCCGTACGCGCTGGCACCCACTGCCACTCCCCGACTCTGGAGTCGTGACGGCGGGTGCCATGGTCCTTGACCATGACGCCCTAGACATGCTTCAACTCTCCCCGTGCTCCCCAGCCTCTCTACTCACCCGTCACCTCGCCCGTTGCTCCTCCCCCCGTGCCCAATCCCTCATGTTCCCCTACTCCCAGGCCTTCTTCCCTGCCTCCCTCCACCACTTCCACTGGCTCTTCTTTGACGGGGTGGCAGAGGTATCTGGGGAATGACTGGGGGGTGCGGGGGTGGTGCTTTTTGACCCACACAGTGTGCCTCTCTCCTCCACCTGGCTTAGGTTAGAAGAAGAAGCAACCAACAACGGCGTCGAATACGCAGCCTTGACAACATGCTTGGCCTTGGCTCACCAGCGGCATCTCCAGGATCTAGTTGTCATGGGGGATTCCCGACTTGTCATTACCCAGATGCAGTGCATGGCCAGGGTCACACTAGAGTGACTTCGGCGTCAACGTGATGAGGCACAAGCCGCTGCCCCAGGCCTTGGGTTGATCCAGTGGCACTGGTTGAGTCGGGAACTCAACACTGTGGCAGACTTCTTCTCCAAGATGGGCCAGTTCCTACCAGCACCAGGCCATAGACAATATCAGGGTATCCCAGAGTTGGTAGTCACACTCCGAGGGGAGGATCTCCTGGTGACACAGGAGCTAGTGCTACAGGGGGGTGCAGGGCCTTCTACCGTCCCAGGAGGAGAGACCAGAACTTCTGACGCCAGACATCACCACATCCTCGGAGGCCCTAGAGGGCTTCACATGGGAGCGACTAGGGGATGCGATACATATATAGGGGGGCAGATTTGAGAGGATGGTACATGCTCCATCGGTGCTGGCACGCCTTTACGGGGAGGCCCGCCGCCGGGTAGATCATCTCCTCCAGCGCTGCAGCTCCTGGGTTCTTCAGCTTGACCTTCCGCCCGCAGCCCTCTACAGTAGGTGGATGCTCCTCCTCCACTTCCAAGTGCTGTTATGTCGCATGCCCTCTTTCGAGGAGCAGCTGGGGGACCCCGCCTTTTCTTCAGCCCCACACAGACCACTCTGGCGTCGTCAGCGGATTAGCTCCCGCAGCCAGGCCTACCCTCACCTTCGATCCGTTGACAACGTTGTCCTTGAGCGCTGCGCCCGGTGTGAGGCAGGCGACTGGGCGGGGCTACTTGATGAGGCCTGTGCCTCAGTGCACCCCGTGCAGCGGGCTTGGATGGCGGCGTGCTCATTCACGCGACAGGCGACGACAGAGCAGGGGGAGGAGGGGGCGAGAGCACGCGAGTGCGCGGCCAGTATGGTGCATGCTGGGGCATTATCGAGGGCGATGCAGCAGTTTGAGGGACGTTCACCAGCAGCAGGGACGGCTACGACCTTGGCTGCTCTCAGAGAGCGGCATCCTCCCACCGTGATGCCCAGCCCGGCGTGGGTCCACTCCTTCGAGACAGGGGGTGGAGCGGCTGGGGTGACAAAGGAGATGATGGAGGAGGCGCTGCGGGACGCGCCTCGTGGTTTTGCAGCAGGTCCCCTTGGTCTCACTATGGACCTACTTCGTGACCTGACCCTAGACTCACCAGCGTGCATGGAGGGCGAGGGAGGGATCATACGAGCTATGCTAGATGGGGCCATGCCGGCAGAGGTAGCGACGTCTATAGGTCGGAGCGGACTCATCCCTATCTTGAAGGGAGTTACTAAGGCAGAAGGGGTTCGGCCGCTGGCGGTTGGTGAGGTGTGGGTCCGGCTCGCTAGTCGACTCCTCCTTCTACGGGACAGGAACCGCTTGTACTGAGCACTTCGGCCTCACCAGTGCGGCGTGGGAGTGTCGGAGGGGGCGGAGGTGCTCGTTTGTGGGGTGCGTGCCATCCTCTCGGCCAACCCTGATTTTTGGCTGCTTTGGCTTGACGTCAGCAACGCCTTTAACGAGGTGGAGCGGGCGGCTGTGTTTGAGGCGGTGCGAGATCGAGGTTTGGGCACGTGGATCCCGAGCCTGCGACAGTTTTACACCATCCCGACGCGGCTGCTCTTCTTCGGTGTCAGCACACCGGCGGTGCTGGAGAGTACTCGAGGTGTACGTCGGGGAGATCCCCTAGGTCCTGCTTTGTTCGACCTAGCTCTTGCCCCCGTGCTTGAGGTAGGTTCCCAGGTGCTGACGCTGGCTCGTGGGGAGCCTCGAGGCCATGTGGGGGCCTACCAGGACGATGCAACAGTGACCGTCCCTCCATAGCACTTGGCGGCAGCCTTCTCCTCCATGGTTGCGGCAGCGACACTACGTGGTCTACACATCCAGCCACGGAAGTGCCTCCTACTACGACGGTCGGAGGCGGAGGTGCCTCAGGTGCTCTCTGGGCATCCTTGTCGACGGGATGGTGTGTTGCTACTGGGGTGCCCGGTGGGCGATACAGTTTTTCAGGTAGCGTGGGCGGATGGATGACTCTAGGATCAACTGCGAGGTCTGCCGCAGGTGAGCAGGATGGAGGAGGTGCAGGCGTCTATGACCTTGCTCCGACTGTGCATCGTCCCCCGGGTGGACTTTTGCGTGCAGGCGCTTTTGCCTGAGGAGCATTGGCTGGAGATTCTTCACTGCTTCGACATGGCCATTTGGGAGGCGGTATTACGCCTCCTGCACATTGGCCATGCCCGGGAGATGGGGTCGGTGGCCTTTGAGATGCAGCGTCTGGCTCGATGGCAGATGCATTTTCCATTTGCCGCCGGCGCGGCGGGCCTGTTGGGGGCGAGAGACCGGGCTCCCCTAGCCTATGCCTGCTCGACAAGGAGTCTTTTGCCGACTCTCACCAGCGAGTTCACCCCCTTTCTTCCAGCGGATGGCGCGCTACAACAGTTGGTACTGAGGTGGGACCTGATGGAGGAGGAGCTGCCCAGGCCGGTGTTTGAGACCATGCCTACATTGGAGGCGCTGCAGTAGGGCGTCATGCCGGGGCTGTACGAGCGGATGTGCAGGCAGTGGTACTCGTTTCGGTTGGAGGGGTGGATTGCGGCGTGCGGCCATCTGGCGTAAAGGCGTTGTGGCTGCGCACAGGGGGGCCCGGAGGCATGCGCCCACCGGCGTGGCTGTAAGCGCCATGCCCACCAGCTCTGCTGGGCGACGGCGACGAGGGGCAGTGCCCTCTGGTTGCAGGCGACTCCACCCGGCAACAGGATCGGACGTACCTCGCCCCGGCAGACTTTCGTCTCCATGCCCAGCTGTGGTTGGGCCTTCCCCTGCCCCTGCTGGAGCAGGTAGGCCTTGATGGTATGGACCTGGGAGTAGTGACCAGGAGACGGTGGATTGACGGAGCCATCAAGCGCGTCCAAAACGCCATCAAGGACGAGTTTTCCGACATCTTCTGTGAGCACCGGCTTTCATTCAAGGGTTGAGAGCGGGGGCATGCCCCGCCAGGCAGATGGTTCGCGGGGTGAGCCACGTCCGGACCTGACGCTGTCGGACGCTGAGTCAGGCCTGACCTGGGTTCTTGACGTGACTACGGTGGATCCCCAAGGGGACAGAGCATCCGGGCCAAACGTGGTGGTTGAGGCAGCAGAGATGGGGAAGGTGGAGCGGTATCGCCCGACGGCTCGGCCGGGATGCCACATGCGCCCTCTTGCATGGGAGACCTTGGGCGGCATGGGTGACCACTTTTGGTCCTTCTTGGCCCGCCTCGCCAGGATCTGCCTGGCACGGGGGCCATGACGGTGCTCTGCAAAGGTGTTCAAGCGATGGGCCCAGCGTGCTGTGGCCATTGTGGCGCAGCGTGTGTCATTGCCGGTGTGTGGAGCCAGTGTGCAGCCATCCGTTTCTACAGTGTCGTGCGTTGCGAGGCGGCGAATGACCGCCTAGAGGGAGAGGATCTTCCGCTGCTACATGGCGTGCGGCTGCCTCTTGCCCTTGGGTTGTCTGCTCTGTGTTCGGTTGAAGCGGTCTTTGCTAGTACCTAGCTCACATTCTTCATTTCCTTCACATTCCCACTGTTCATGTGCCATTGGAGGTGGTGTCACGTTTTATACCCCGTAGTTGTGCCGATCAGGGGCGGTGTGCATGTTCTCCTCTTTTGTAAACTAAAATCATTTAAAATCCTTGGTTGGGTTGTAAAACAAGGGGATGAGGTTGAAAATGGAAATGTGCTTCGAGAGACTTGAAATATTTGAGCCTCCCTGCTCATGGTCGTGATGACGATTGCTCCTCAATAAAACGAGGTGAAAACCCCTCACTTGAATTGAGATCGCCATTTTACAAACTCCAACAAGGACGCAAGTGTAGGAGTTGGAGACTTGACTCGTTATAGTGGTTCTCAGAGCCAAAACAACCTTGGCAACTAACGGTGCGACGGTTTCAATAGCTACGCCATCCATGAAACACCGCGAGCAAGTACAGCAGTAGTAAAAATCCACGAGGGGGTACGGTGTCTACAGTTACACATTTCAAGCACTGTAAAGTGCGTGAAAAAGTTCTTGAGGAGCTATTTTTCATCCTCCCCATTCCCTTCCATCCTAAGGGCTAGCTGATTTTTTGTTCAACAAGGTGGGGAGTACCTCCCCATACCACAAAACTTCTTCCTTTTTTCAAAGTTCCCGCTCTCCTCCTTCAACCAAAAACTGGGGCAATGCCCTAATTGAGACCAAGGACTCTAATGGCTCGAGAGGGTGTGGTAACACAAGAAGTGTCAATATGGTTGAGTATTGTAACACAAAGAAAATCGCTATGGTTGAGTATGGTAACACAAGATGCATTGCTATGGCTGAGTGTGGCAACACAAGAAGCAACATTGTTGTTGAACTCGATAACATGATAAGCAACAAGGCAAAGGAGTGTGCTCCACCGGTGTCACAAGACTACATGCCTCTCTTTGTCAAGGGGATCCATGCCCTTCAGCAAAGCAGTCCCCCTCCCTCTTTTGCCCCCCCCCCCCTCAGAAGGCCTCGTAAGGCGTCCAACTATCTTATGCAGTTTATTCCTTAACTCATGCAGGGAATGATGCACGACCAACCCCAGCCAACTGAGGGCATCGCACAAACACTGTCAACCACATTCTGTCTCAACCACGTGCCTCGAACGACAAGCCCCCCTCCCATTCGCTACCCGTGAAGGAACGATCGTAAGTGCTCATGGGAAACATTTTGCAAGAATCACAAGTCCCACAATCACACACTATACTACAGTACACTACACTATGCGTAGTTTTCACCTGCGAGGAAGAAAATCACTTTAGGAAACAATAGCAAGAGGGGAAAAGAGATAGCAAGAAGTTCAAAGAAAACGTCTCAGATCTAGTTTTGCACTTGTCACCTGCGAGGTAAACATGGAAGGATCCAACAGCAACTAGGGCTTGTTGTTCTCGAAACAAGTCCTCCCCCTCAACACCCGCCTCTCCCCCCGTTGCCAACACTCTCCTGGAACCCTTTCTTTCATTAGCCTCCTTCCCAGACTTACAGAGGATGTATCGGCCACAACTGAGGGCGTGCAGATCTATGGTTCTAAGATAGTTGTTCGACCTTTTTTTTTTCTTTTCTTTTTTTCATTTCAGAATTGCCCGTTCAATCGCTCCCCTTCAGATGGAAAGCAACTGTCAATCATCCTGTCAGAAATCTCTAGTGGAAAAGAACAACACCCTACCAAAAACCCTAGAGTACCAAAACGTTCCTACCATTCTCCCCTTGTTTGGGTGCCCTCCCACTAAGGATGCACTCCGGTTCTTAGGATCGCAATTCTAGAACCACAATTCCGGTTCTAGAATGAGAATCACGATTCAGTTCAAGAACTGCAGAACCGTCATGGAAACAAAACTCCGTGCCCTGGGGTCAGGTGGGGGTGGGGACTGGAGGGGTCTGAGTTTAAAATGCAAAACGTATAGGACCACTCTGGTTTGAATCCAATCAGAAATCGAAGTAGGAAATGCAGGAAATAAAACTTAGAAACACCGTTTCTGAACGTGTTGACTTTACCATTACCCGTTTTGGAAAAAAACGTCTCCAAGAACTAAAAAATTCATTTTTTATCACGATATACCTCATGGGGTAAGTAATGGTCATGAAAGACCACCGTCTACGTCTCTTGAGCACCATCAACACCCAGGGGAAGAATGCATCAATACAATATACCCTGTCGACTCTATGTTTGTTGAACTGTTGCCATATACGCCAGGGTGCAAATTGTGAACCTTACTTTTGTTGTTCAGTATGTTGAGGTCAAACATTGTTTCAATAACAGGGTATAACTATTGTGCTTTGTGACGTTCTTGTACAATCTACTGTGACCACTCGGCTGTGTCCATACTCGTGCACATCCTTGAGGCGGGCCCTGGTGAAAACGATGTGACGACTGGCATCGGACTACCAGCTTGGAGCTGGCCAACTACTGTTCCAGAGCCCCGGACACTGTCGGGACTCCCTCCTGTTTTTTATGTAGCTTGCAGGAGTCTTTTTGGCGGACTGGCCATGAGCCTGATTTGCATGTTTTTGCATTGTGTGTCCACCGTTTGATGATGGATTCATGCATGTGACAAATCGTAGGGTCCGTCTTGTGATCTTGCACGTCTAGGTTCAGACGGTGTAGCATTCTGACATGTGTGCGCAGAGTTATGGCCAAAACAGTGGTTTTGGGCCGGTTTTAGGATAGCTCTTGGACCGCCGCGTGCGACACCCGCTGTGCGCCACGGCAGGTACTTATGCCATGCACCTGTCATTTGTCATTTCTCTCTACAAATGCTATTGAAGCATTCTGTGACTTCGCCTAGTGTCCCCTAGCCAAACTCTTGTCGTTGCGTGCACGACTTGTGACTGTCGTCACCGTCTGATCAGGCAATAACGCCTTGTCAACGGGAGTGCTGCTAGGAAGCTTCCTTGCATCTTTTCATGGCATAAAAGCAGTGAGACAGTTCTCACTGAGCTGTGCAGCAAAGATGCAGCAGAGCAGTAGCAGTGAGAGTCACCGCTGCAGCAGATCAACTGGGGCCTATCAAAGACAGCCGGTCGCCGTCGACGTAGCCCACACCCACCACGTGAGACCGTAGCAGCGGCGTTGCCACCGTGCCAACAACAACATAGCAGCAGAGCACCACCACCAGCAGCGGCAGCAGCAGCGTCGTAACAGCAGCTAGAGCAGCGCGTGGCGGCTGCAGCGAGTACAGCCTCCGTCTGCAGCCGTAGCGACGGCCGCGGTAAGAGCAACGCAGCGGCAGCAGCGGCGATAGCTGCAAAGTAGCAAAAGCGGCGGCAACAGGAGCGCAGCAGCACCAGCGGCAGCCACGGCAGCAGCAACAGAGCAGCAGCAGGTGTAGCAATAGCAGCGTAGTAGCTGCAACAGCAGCAGCGCGCGACGGCGGTAGCAAACAGTAGCCCTAGCGCGTAGCAGCAGTAGTGGCATTGCGCAGCTGTTGCTGCCATTGCTGCGCACGTAGCCACGTAGCTACTGCTGCAGCTGACAACACAGCTTTAGCAGCATCTGAGCAGAAGCTGTTGCTCAGCTTTTGCACAGCTTCTGCACAGCTTCTATGCATCCGCCGCGGAGCGGCTGCGTGCTCGTGTAGAAACGCAAGAGAGAAAAAAGGCAAAAAAAGGGGGAGGTTGCGCTGACATCAGCATTTTGGCTTGCTGACGTCATCAGGTCGTGCTGACGTGAGCAACCACCTGCTGATGTCAGGACCATACTTAGCCAAATCTTTGGCCGGACGATCAAAAATTGCTACCATCTCAACTCCTCGAGAAACGCTGATGCGTTTGCAATTCGACAAACCTGACCTGTCGACCCATACTGAGAGGCGACATGAACTCGGCTGACAACAAGGGAAAGGGGAAAGGATATCCCTCCTCCACTTCTTCTGGGGTCCTGAGCCCACGCTCATAGGCTATTGAGGTCTTGCGGAGCCAGCAGGATGAGATGTGTCGCCTAGAGCGGGAGCAGACTGATGCCAACCGCACGCTGACTGAGCTTCTGCGTGCTCAGTCCACAGTCCCATGGCAGGTTTTGGAGGGAGCTGCCGGCGTCGCGGTCTCTATATAACAGCCGGCTCAGGCACACGTGACAGGAGCTAGCCCTGACAGGAGCTAGTGGGCTCCGAAACCTGCCACAATCCCATGGCAGGTTAAGGAGGGAGCTGCCGGCAACGCGGTCTCTATACAGCAGCCGGCTCAAGCACCCGTGACAGGAGCTAGCCCTGACCATCTCACTCAAACACAGGGTGTTGTAGCAGCAGCTCAGGGGAAGAAGAAGAAGGGTAAGCGTGGATCAGGTCAGCAGAAGTCATAGCAACAGTTGTCATCCAGTGGTAGTAGTGGACGTTCTGTTCACTACTACAACTATGGAGGCGCCCATCGCTACATCGAGTGCCAGCAACCGCTCGACTAGGCGTGGATTACTCGTGGGCTCCAGGCTGCACACGCCCCTTGTTCCACGTCCAGCATGTCATCCTCGCCTTCCTCCGGACGCGTGGCAGCCACGACTGCAGCTGTTCGTGCTTCCTCACCGGCGAGTAGCAGTAATCAAGACCCACGCGACCACAGCATCGCTGAGCTCTGACACCTTCTGGTGCTCCACTTTCAAGGAGGTGCGAGTGTGTTATCATCGTCGGGTGGTCCAGAGACTGTGTGTCTGTCCGTTCCTGTGACTCGTGACGCTGCATGTGGGGGAGCACAGTCAGCATGTGATGATGATGGGCTTGACTGCACCGATTGGGTTCATGAGTCTCATCTTTGTGCCCTGTGTCGTTCCTTCCCACTGACGGCTCAGCGTCCCTCTGATGTCGAGTCTTCCATATACCATTGTACAGTGACATCCACCAGTCGTGAATCCGGTGGCACTTGGACCATCGATTCTGGTGCCACTCATCACATGACGTGTCGTCGTAGTAATTTTGTTGTTCTTGGTCCTGTCACATCTGTCCGTTCCGTCCGTACAGGCTCTGGTCAGTCCTTGCGAATCCATGGTGTTGGGGTTGTATGTTTCGACGGTCCGTTTGGCCCCTTGTACCTTTCCGACGTGTTGTTTGTGCCTGATCTTGAGCTCAGCCAGATTTCTGTGCGTGCCTGCACACTGATGGGTCCCTCTGTGGAGCATACCGCAGACTGAGTGACTGTGACTCCTACTGACACTCGCAACATTATCCTTTGTGCCTCATTCGTAGATGATCTCTATCACGTCTCTCGCACCTCCTCCCCTTGCTCTCCTTCCTCCTCTGGTCGGGTCTTTGTCACTGGTGTTCTATCTTTAGAACACCAGCGTTTGCTTCATCGCCGTCTGTGTCACGTGGGCTCCGATACTGTGTCGAAGCTCATTTGGACACATCCAGCTCTCGGTCTTGACACGGCTTCTTTCGAGAAGCCACCCAAGACCGTCTGTCTCTTTTGCGCTCAGGGGAAGATGCACCGATGCACCTATCCTGACTCCCGTTCCCGAGCGCTTCGGCCTCTCGAGCTAGTTCACTCAGACCTTCTCGGTCCTCTTCCGGTCGAGTCCCTATCTGATCGGGGCCGGTATGTTTTGACTCTGACTGATGACTTTACCCGGATGCGTTGGGTCTACAGCCTGCGTCAGGAGAGCGACGCCGCCCTTGTGGTTTGACTCTGGCTAGTGATGGCTGAGCGTCTGTCATGTCACACGCTACATACTTTCCACTCGGATCGCGACCGTGAGTTCCTTGGCAAGACGGATGAATTCTTTGCTTAGCACGGGATTTTTCACTTGGTCTTTGCTACTGCTACCCCTAAGCAGAACGATGTATCTGAGCGCTTGAACCGCACTATGGAGGATGCGGTTTGCGCTATGCAGTCTAAGTTGAGTCTCCTTGGGTCCTTCGCCTTCGAGGATTTTGCCTACATGACTTGGGTCTGGAACCGCCTCCCGCACGGTTCGCTTCCAGACCATATTGCACCGTATGAGCTATGGTTTGGACACCGTGTTGACCTTTGTCTCGCTCGCGTTTGGGGATCCCTGGCCTCCGTGTGGTACACCGAGGACCAGCAGGGGTCCAAGGTCTCACCTCCGGGCCCCTTGTGTTTGTTTGTAGGCATTTCCCCGCGGTCAAAGGCCTGGCGCTTATGGGATCCTACTCGTCGTCACGTCATTGAGTCACGCGATGCGCTCTATTTAAAGACTCTCACCTACCGTGACCTAGGTTCGATCACGGCACTCTCTGCCACACATGTTCCTACCTGTGAGGGTTCTCGGTGGATGGGGGAGACTTCTACGCCAGCGAGGACCTCTCATCAGGCTGATGTATCCGTTTGAGCCTCCTTCACCTCTTGGTTTGTGGCCCTTGATGACCCGGCGATCATCACTGTCAGTCCAGAGACCTCGCTTGTACAGCCTGTTTCACGCCCCACAGGTGTCCCTGCTTCTGTTCCCGCGCCTACTTCTGCGCCAGTACCTGCGTTTGCTAGCAATCCTGTTTCTGTGTCTGGTCCAATCTCGCCTACTCTCGTACCTACGTCTGCTGGCACTCCTGCCTTTGTGTCAGGTCCAGTCTTGCCTACTCCTGCTGTCACACCCAGCCCTGTGTCCCCCACACACGCATCTCCTCGCATGGCATCGCCTGCTGCCTTGCCTCCGCCCCCACCAGCTGTGGTTGTGCCTGTCCCTGAGCTTGGGATGAGCCCCTCGAGCTCAGGTTACTCCCGTGAGCCCGATGGCTGTCTTCGACCACTGGATTCCGGAGCTCAGCGAGCATCAGGACCCACACCCACGCGCCCCTCTCGCAGCATCGTGAGTGGTGACCCCGGTACAAAGGCCCTAGGCCTGAGTTTCCGCACTGAGCTCAGAGAGGTACATCCAACGTGCCTAGTAGGGCACGATCTCGTCATTCACGAGTTCCATATCGCTTGTGATGCAATAGCTGATCTTGTGATCGTCAGGCCTAGCACCGAGGCGTGTGCCCTTGCCACGCAGAGCTCTCCCTCTATGGAGCCCGATCTGGGCACCCTGAGGGAAGCTCTCTCATCACAGGATCTGACGCTTGGCGCACTGCTTGCGAGGATCAGCTTCGCGCTATCTGAGAGAATAGAGTCTACGAGCTTGTCGACCTTCCGCCTTGGAGGAAGGCTATTCAGATCAAGTGGGTCTTTCGCAAGAGAGTGAAGCCAGATGGCTCACTGGAACGGTACAAGGCGCGCTTGGTTGTCAAGGGGCACTCTCATATTGAGGGCATCGATGACACTGGCACTTTTGTCCTTGTTGACCGTATGACCTCAACTCGAGCTCTATTCGGTGTAGTGGCTCAGCATGAGTGGGAACTGTACCAGATGGACGTGAACAAAACGTTCCTCCATGGCTCTCTAGATGAGGAGATTTACGTGGCTCAGCCACTAGGCTTTGAGGACGGTGACAAGGTCTGGCGCTTGTACAAGTCCTTGTACGACCTCAAGCAGTCTCAGCGGTGTTGCAACCGGGAGATCACTGGCACTTTGACTCGTGCGGGATATATACAGAGCAAGGCAAAACCCTCTCTCTTCATCCTACTGACACCCGAGCGGTTCACCGCCATCCTGGTCTATGTCGATGACCTTATGATTGCGTCTCCGTCCCTGGAGGCCGTGAATGAGGCCAAGGCTGTCCTTGAGATGGCCTATAGGATCAAGGACCTTGGTCCTACATCGATGTTTCTTGGTATGGAGATCATGCGCAATCGCAGGCGTTGGACGCTGTTGCTGCATTAGGCCCGATACGCACGAGTCGTGGGGGAGCGTTTCAGCAATCTCCTTGGTACAGTGCCCACCGCTTCCACACCCCTTCCACCTGATGCATAGGATGCCCTGTAGGTGGATGATCCCACATAGCTGGCGGAGACAGTGGATGTGACCTTGTACCTCCGTCTCATCGGATCTCCGATGTACCTGGCCACTACCACACGTCCTGACATCACTTTTATTGTCAACCTCCTTGCTCAGTTCTCGCAGGCTCCACGTGCCAGAGCCCTTCACGCGGCTTTACGGTACGTGGTCTGCACGCCGTATCTCGGACTCTGCTTTTGTCGGCAGTGTTTGATGGTTCTTGACGGCTACACTGACATCAATTGGGCCTGGAGCCCAGATGGACGCAGCCGTATTGGCTACGTGTTCGTGCTCGGTGGTACCGCTCTGTCTTGGCGTAGCGGGAAGCAGAGCTGCATCGCACATAGCTCGTCGGAGGCAAAGTACATTTCTTTGGGCGCAGGGGCTACTGAGGCGGTATGGCTGCATCGTCTGTTTCTTGAGCTTGGTCAGTCAGTACCTGCCATTGTGCTTCGTTGCGACGGCCAGAGTGCTCGCGCCATTGTGGAGAACTCTGGTGTCTTTCACGCTCACACGAAGCACATTGCGGTTGAGGATCACTTTGTGCGTGATCTGGTGGAGCGACACGTGATCTCTGTCATGTGGGTTGGCACTGACATGCAGCGTGCTGATTTCTTGACGAAGGCACTAGCTCGCAAAAAGTTCCTGGTGGCCATTCGTTCTGTTGGGTTTCGCCCCATGCTTGAGGGTGGTTGAGTGTGGGATGTGTGTCTGTGTCCCATCTGTTTTACACTCACTATTGTGTTTGTGCCAGTGCTGCACGTGTATGGATATGCGTACCGTCGGGTCATGGGGGAGTGTTGTGATTTGTGAAGTTCTTGTGCAGTCTTCTGTGACCACTCGGCTGTGTCCATACTCGTGGAGATCCCTGAGGCGGGCCCTGGTGACACCGGTACGATGACTGGTGGCGGACTACCAGCTTGGAGCTGGCCAACTACTGTTCTAGAGCCCCGGACAAATGCCGGGACTCTCTGTTGTTTTTTCTGCAGCTTGCAGGAGTCTTTTCGGCGGACGGGCCATGAGCACGATTTGCATGTTTTCGCATTGTGTGTCCACCGTTTGATGTTGGATACATGCATGTGAACAGTCGTAGCGTTCGTTTTGTAATCCTACACGTCTAGGTTCAGACGGCCTAGCATTCTGACATGTGTGCGCAGAGTAATGACCAAAATAGTGGTTTTGGGCCCGTTTTACTACAGCTCTTGGACCGCCGCGTGCGACACTCGTTGTGCGCCACGACAGGTATTTATGCCATGGACCTGTCATTTGTCATTTGTCTCTGCAAATGCTATTGAAGCATTCAGACACTTTGCCTTGTGCCCCCTACCCAAAGTCTTGCCGTTTCGTGCACGACTTGTGACTGCCGTCACCGTCTGATCAGGCACTGCCGCCTGGTCAACGGGAATGTTGCTGGGAAGCTTCCTTGCATCTTTTCAATAACCATAGGCGTAGGGTAAGTTTGGCATGCCACAAGTAGCTAGCACTGTCCTCAAAGTTACACGAGCTCAACTTGGGTGGCCTGTCTAGAAAGCTACAAGACCGAAGTGAAGGATCCACAACGTTCGAACTTTAGATCGCCCAACTCTTGCATACTTGTGAACACGGTCGTGCAGTTAGTGAGACACACGACAGCCGTTCAGTGCTTGCAAGTTTGAGGACAGTGGTAGTCAATCGTGGTATGCCAAACATACCCTTAACATTTCAAGTTTGCTTATCAGGTTCAGAGTTTGTCCTTTGCGTCTTCTTGGCGACAAAATCGTTGAACGTTGAAGAAAAGGGAGAAAAAAATTATAGAAAGAGAGAGAGAGAGAGAGAGAGAGAGAGAGTGAATTAGAAGGCGGAGATGCACAATACGACCATTACAACATACCCTTAGGGGCACATACTGTTCTGGCTGCAGAATGAGTGGCTTATGAAAGCCTAATTCTTTGAGAATGAGGTTGCTAAACATCAAAGCATGGAAAATGGGGTTGAGCCCACCTCCGATGGTGCTTAGTTTGACAATCCACCTTATTGTGCTGAAGGTGGTGGCGTTTGCATGCACTCTCACACCCCGAAGTTGTGCCGGTCAANTAGAGAGAGAGAGAGAGAGAGAGAGAGAGAGAGAGTGAATTAGAAGGCGGAGATGCACAATACGACCATTACAACATACCCTTAGGGGCACATACAGTTCTGGCTGCAGTGGCTTATGAGTGGCTTATGAAAGCCTAATTTTTTGAGAATGAGGTTGCTAAACATCAAAACATGGAAAATGGGGTTGAGCCCACCTCCGATCTTTGACAATCCACCTTATTGTGCTGAAGGTGGTGGCGTTTGCATGCACTCTCACACCCCGAAGTTGTGCCGGTCAACGGCGGCTTTGCAAGTCTTTCCATTGTGTTAATGAAATGCTTTGTCCTGCACTTCTGAAAGGTGAGCTATGGGAAGACAAGGGGAAAGAGGGGCAAATCATAACTTTGCCATTAGGCGCTTAGGCTCGATTCCGGGCCTCTGGCTGAAATGCCGGAGCTAGTGACCTGCCATAGAAATACCAGATGCACAACATTTCAAGCGCACAAACCTAGCCGTTTGTGCGTTTGAACCGTCGGGTATGAAACTTCATCCACAATGAATCGGGGGGTTGCGGGGGGGGGGGGGGGGGGGGGGGGG
>SZWC01015237.1:40280-53519 GCA_023375785.1 Penium margaritaceum
AAACATCTATGGCTCTGCCAATGTGATGGCACAACAAACCGGCCTCTGCCAGCGTTTGCTTCTGTCAACATGTGGCTCTCTTTACACATTTCTTTGCTGATCCATGGCTCTGCTGACATATGGCTCTGCTGACATATGGCTCTGCTGATCCATGGCTCTGCTGACATATGGCTCTGCTGATCCATGGCTCTGCTGATATATGGCTCTGCTGACATATAGCTCTGCTGACATATGGCTGTGCTGACATATGACTCTGCTCATGAGGAGATGATGGAGGAGGCGCTGCGGCACGCGCCTTGCTGTTTTGAAATAGGTCCCCTTGGTCTCACTTTGGACCTGCCTCCTGACCTGGCCCTAGACTCACCTGCGTGTATGGAGGGCGTGGGAGGGATCATACGAGCTATGCGAGATGGGGCCATGCTGGTAGAGACAGCAACGACTTTGGTTCGGAGCAGACTCATCACTATCTTGAAGGGAGTTACAAAGGCAGAAGGGGTTCGGCCGCTGTCGGTTGGTGAGGTGTGGGTCTGGCTCGGTGGCCGACTCCTCCTCCTAAGGGATAGGAACCGCTTGCACCGAGCACTTTGGCCTCACCAGTTCGACGTGGGAGTGTCGGATGGGGCGGGGGTGCTGGTTTATGGTGTGCGTGCCATCCTCTTGGCCATCCCTGACTTCTGACTGCTTCGGCTTGACGTCTGCAATGCCTTTAACGAGGTGGATCGGGCGGCATTGTTTAAGGCGGTGCAAGATCGAGGTTTGGGCACGTGGATCCCGATCCTGTGACAGTTTTACACCATCCCGACGAAGCTGCTCTTCTTCAGTGTCAGCGCACCGGCGGTGCTGGAAAGTGCTCGAGGTGTATGTCTGGGAGATCCCCTAGGCCCTCCTTTGTTTGACCTAGCTCTTGCCCTGGTGCTCGAGGCAGGGTCCCAGGTGCTGACGTTGGCTTGTGAAGAGCATCGAGGCCATGTGGGGGCCTATCAGAACGATGCGACAGTGACCGCCCCTCCACAGCACTTGGCGGCAGCCTTCTCCTCCATGGTTGCGGCAGCGGCAGTACGTGGCGTACACATCCAGCCACAGAAGTGCCTCCTACTGCTGCAGTCGGAGGCGGAGGTGCCTCAGGTGCTCTCTGGGCTTCCTTGTCGACGGGATGGTGTGGTGCTACAGGGGTACCCAATGGGCGATGCAGTTTTTCAGGCAGCATGGGAGGATGGATGGCTCCAGGATCAGCTGCGGGGTCTGCCGCAGGTGAGCCGGATGGTGGAGGTGCAAGTGGCTATGACCTTGCTCCAACTGTGCATTATCCCCCGGGTGGACTTTTGCGTGCGGGCACCCCCGACTGAGGAGTATTTGCAGGAAATTCTACACCGCTTCGACTCGGCCATTTGGGAGGCAGTATTACGCCTCCTACAGATTGCACATGGCTGAGAGGTGGGGTCGGTGGCCTTTGAGCAGCTGCGTCTGGCTCGATGGCAGATGCAGTTTCCATTCGCCGCCGGCGGGGCGGGCCTGTTGGGTGCAAGAGACCAGGCTCCCCTGGCCTATGCCTGCTCGACAGGGAGTCTTTTGCCGGCTCTCACCAGCGAGTTCACCCCCCTCCTTCCAGCGGATGGCACGTTACAGCACTTGGCACCGGGGTGGGACCTGGTGGAGGAGGAGGTGCCGAGGCCGGTGTTTGAGACCCTGCCTACCTTGGAGGCACTGCAGCAGAGCATCATGCCGGCGCTGTACCAGCGGATGTGCAGACAGTGGTACTTGTTTCGGCGGGAGGGGTGGATTGCAACGTGTGACCATCTGGCGCAAAGGCACTGTGGGTGCGCACAAGGGGGCCCGGAGGCATGCGCCCACCGGCGTGGCTATGAGCGCCATGCCCACCAGCGGTGCTGGGCGACGGCGTCGAGGGGCAGTGCCCTCTGGTTGCAGGCGACTCCACCCGGCCGACAGGATCGGACGTACCTGGCCCCGGCAGACTTTCGTCCCCATGCCCAGCTGTGGTTGGGCCTTCCCCTGCCTCACCTGGAGCACGTAGGCCTTGATGGTATGGACCCGGGAGCAGTGACCAGGAGATGATGGACTAACAGAGCCATCCAGCGTGTCCACAACGCCATCAGGGACGAGCATGTCGACATCTTCTGTGAGCACCGGCTTTCTTTCAAGGCCGAGAGCAGGGGCATGCCCCGCAAGGTAAATGATGCGCGGGGTGAGCCACGTCCGGACCTGACGCTGTCGAATCCTGAGTCAGGCCTGACTTTGGTTCCCGACGTGACTATGGTGGATCCCAAGAGGGACAGAGTATCTGGGCCAGGCGTGGCCGTTGAGGCAGCAGAGAGGGGCAAGGTGGAGCGGTATCGCCCGACGGCTCGGCGGGGACGCCACATGCGCCCTCTTGCATGGGAGACCTTGGGCGGCATGGGTGACCACATCTGGTCCTTCCTGGCCCGCCTCGCCAGGATCTGCCTGGTACGGGGGCCACGACGGTGCTCTATAGTGGTGTTCGAGCGATGGGCCTAGCGTGCTGTGGCTATTGTGGTGCAGCGTGTGTCCATTGCTGGTGTGCGGAGCCAGTGTGCAGCCATCCGTTTCTATAGTGTCGTGCGTTGCGCGGCGGCGGATGACCGCCCACAGGGAGAGGATCTTCCACTGCTACACGGTGTGGGGCTGCCTCTTGCCCTTTGGTTGTTTGCTCTGTGTTCGGTTGAATCGGTCTTTGCCGGTACCTAGCTCACACTCTTCATTTCCTTCACATTCCCACCGTTCATGTGCCATTGGTGGCGGCGTCACTGTTTATACCCCGTAGTTGTGCCGATCAGGGGCGGTGTGCATGTTCTCCTTTTTCATGAACTAAAAGCATTCAAAACCCTTGGTTTGGTCGTAGAACAAGGGGATGAGGTTTAAAACGGAAATGTGCCTTGAGAGACTTGATATAATTGAGCCTCCCTGCTCATGGTCGTGATGACCATTGCTCCTCAATAAAACAAGGGGAAACCCCCTCACTTGAACTGAGATCGCCATTTTACAAACTCCAACAAGGACGCAAGTGTAGGAGCTGGAGACTTGACTGGATATAGTGGTTCTCAGAGCCAAAACAACCCTGGCGACTAACTGCGCAATGGTTTCAATAGCTCCGCCATACATAAAACGCCGCGAGCAAGTACAGCAGTAGTGAAAACACCACGAGGGGGTAGGGTGTCTACAGTTGCACATTTCAAGCACCGTTAAGTGCGTGAAAAAGTTCTTGATGAGCTATTTTTCATCCTCCCCATTCCCTTCCATCCTAAGGGCTAGCTGACTTTTTGTTCAACAAGGTGGGGAGTGCCTCCCCATACCACAAAACTTCTTCCTTTTTTTCAAAGTTCCCGCTCTCCTCCTTCAACCAAAAATTTGGGCAATGCCCTAATTGAGACCAATGAATCTCATGGCTTGAGAGGGTATGGTAACACAAGAAGAATCGCTATGTTTGAGTGTTGTAACACAAAAAAATCGTTTTGGTTGAGTATGGTAACACAAGATGCATTGCTATGGCTGAGTGTGGCAACACAAGAAGCAACATTGTTGTTGAACTCGATAACATGAGAAGCAACAAGGCAAAGGAGTATGCTCCATAGGTGTGACAAGACTAAATGCCTCCTTTTGTCAAGGGGATCCACGCCCTTCAGCAAAGCAGTCCCCCTCCCTCTTTTGGCCCCCCCATCCCCCTCCCCCCTCAGCATGCCTCGCAAGGCGTCCAACTATCTTATGCAGTCTACTCCTTAACTCATGCAGGGAATGATGCACGGCCCATCCCACCCAACTGATGGCATCGCACAAACACCGTCAACCACATTCTGTCTCAGCCATGTGCCTGGAACGACAAGCCCCCCTCCCATTCGCTGCCTATGAAGGAACGATCGTAAGTGCTCATGGGAAACATTTTGCGAGAACCACAAGTCCCACAATCACACACTATACTACAGTACACTACAGTAAGTGCAGTTTTCACCTGCGAGGAAGAAAATCACTTTAGGAAACAATAGCAAGAGGGGAAAAGAGATAGTAAGAAGTTCAAAGAAAATGTCTCAAATCTAGTTTTGCACTTGTCACCTGCGAGGTAGACGTGGAAGGATCCGATAGCAGCTAGGGCTTGTTGTTCTGGAAACAAGTCCTCCCCCTCGACACCCGCCTCTCCCCCCGTTGCCAACACTCTCCCCGAACCCTTTCTTTCATTAGCCTCCTTCCCAGACATACGGAGGATGTATTGGCCACAACTGAGGGTGTGCAGATCTATGGTTCTAAAAAAGTTGTTTGACGTTTTTTTTCCTTTTATTCATTTCAGAATTGCTCGTTCAATTGCTCCCCTTCAGATGGAAAGCAACTGTCAATCATCCTGTCAGAAATCTCTAGTGGAAAATAACAACCCCCTACCAAAAACCCTAGAGTACCAAAACTTTCCTACCAGTCTCCCCTTGTTTGGGTGCCCTCCCACTAAGGGTGCACTCCGGTTCTTGGGATCGCAATTCTAGAACCACAATTCCGGTTCTATAATGAGAATCACGATTTGGTTCAAGAACTGTAGAACCGTCATGGAATCAGAACTACGTGACCTGGGGTCAGGTGGGGGCGGGGACTGGAGGGGTCTGAGTTTAAAATGTGAAACGTGTAGGACCACTCTGGTTTGAATCCGATCGGAAATCAAATTAGGAAATGCAGGAAAAAAACTTAGGAACACCGTTTCTGAACGTGTTGACTTTACCATTACCCGTTTTGGAAAAAAGGTCTCCAAGAACAAAAAAATCAATTTTTTTAACATGATATACCTCATGGGATAAGCAATGGTCATGAAAGACCACCGTCTACGTGTCTTGAGCACCATCAACACCCAGGGGAAGAATGTGTCAATACAATATACCCCGTCGACGCGAGGTTTGTTGAACTGTTGCCATACACGCCAAGGTGCAAATTGTGAACCTTACTTTTGTTATTCAGTATGTTGAGGTCGAACACTGTTTCAATAACAGGGTATAACTGTTGTGATTTGTGACGTTCTTGTACAGTCTACTGTGTCCACTCGGCTGTGTCCATACTCGTGCAGATCCCTGAGGCAGGCCCTGGTGAAAACGGTGCGACGACTGGCGGCGGATTACCAGCTTGGAGCTAGCCGACTACTGTTCTAGAGCCTCGGACACTGCCGGGACTCCCTGCTGTTTTTTCTGTAGCTTGCAAGAGTCTTTTCGGCGGACTGGCCATGAGCCCGATTTGCATGTTTTTGCATTGTGTGTCCACCGTTTGATGATGGATTCATGCATGTGACAAGTCGTAGTGTCCGTCTTGTGATCCTGCACGTCTAGGTTCAGACGGTTTAGCATTCTGGCATGTGTGCGCAGAGTTATGGCCAAAACAGTGGTTTTGGGCCGGTTTTAGGACAGCTCTTGGACCGCCGCGTGCGACACCTGTTGTGTGCCGCGGCAGGTATTTATGCCATGGACCTGTCATCTGTCATTTCTCTCTGCAAATGCTATTGAAGCATTCAGAGACTTTGCCTTGTGTCCCCTAGGCAAACTCTTGCTGTTGCGTGCACGACTTGTGACTGTCGTCACCGTCTGATCAGGCACTGACGCCTGGTCAACGGGAGTGCTGCTAGGAAGTTTCCTTGCATCTTTTCATGGTATCAGAGCAGTGAGACAGTTCTCACTGAGCTGCGCAACAGAGACACAGCAGAGCAGTAGTAGTGAGAGTAATTGTTGCTACAGATCAACTGGGGCCTATCGAAGACAGCCGGTCGCCGTCGACGTAGCCCACACCCACCACGTGAGACCGTAACAACAACGTTGCCACCGTGCGAGCAGCAACATAGCAGCAAAGCACCAGCAGGAGCAGCGGCAGTAGCAGCGTCGTAACAGCAGCTACAGCAGCACGTGGCGCTTGCAACGAGTGCAGCCGCCGTCTAAAGCCGTTGCGGCGGCCACGGCAACAGCAGCACAGCGGTAGTAGCGCCGGTAGCAGCTGAGAAGCGAAAGCGGTGGCAACACCAGCGGCAGCCGCGGCAGTAGCAACAGAGCAGCAGCAGCTATAGTAACAGCAACGCAATAGTTGCAACAGCAACAGCGCGCGGCGGTAGCAGCGAGCAGTAGCTGTAGCGCGTAGCAGTAGCAGCGGCATCGTGGAGCTGCTGCTGCCACTGTTGCGCACGCAGCCACGCAGCTACTACTGCTGCTGACAGCAAAGCTTCAGCAACAGCTGAGCAAAAGCTGCTGCGCAGCTTCTGCGCAGCTTTTGTGCAGCCGCCGCAGAGCGGCTGCACGCTCGCGTAGAACCGCGAGAGAGAGGAAAAAAAAGGAAAAGGGGGGGAGTCGCACTGACAACAGCATTTTGGCTTGCTGACATCATCAGGTCGTGCTGATGTCAGCAACCACCCGCTGATGTCAGGACCATACTTAGCCAAATTTTTGGCCGGACGGTCAAAAATTGCCAGCATCTCAACTCCTCGAGAAACACTGACGCTTTTGCAATTCGACAAGCCAGACCTGTCGACCCATACTGAGAGGCGACATGAACTCGTCTGACAACAAGGGGAAGGGAACAGGTGATCCCTCCTACACTTCTTCTGGGGTCCGCAGCTAACGCTCGCAGGCCATTGAGGTCCTCCAGAGCCAGCAGGATGAGATGAGTCGCCTAGAGCGGGAGCAGACCGATGCCAACCGCACGCAGACTTATCTTCTACGTGCTCAGTCCATAGTCTCATGGCAGGTTTCGGAGGGAGCTGCCGGCGTCGCGGTCTCTATACAGCAGCTGGCTCAGGCACCCGTGATAGGAGCTGGCCTTGACCCACCACTTTCTGACCTTGTGGATGATGATCCATTCATGCCAGGCATGACAGGCGACTCTCCGGATCATGAGATTCGAGTTCTTCAGGAGCGCCTCCGTCAGCTACAGACAGGCACCAAATCTCCTCAGTTTCCTCTGATACGATTGTCACCCGACTATCCTGGTGACTATCCCCTCCCAGGAGTCTTCCCCATCCCTCGTCCTCCTCAGCCTGCGGTTTCTCTCCCCACAGAGTGGCAACCCAAGGACTTTGAGACACCACCTCCACAGTACAACAATGAGGACGGCTTTGACTGCTGGGAGATCCTCTTTCAGGTTTGGGCTACTTCAAAGGGAGTGTGGCCCTAGTACCACAGCCCGTATCGGCCTACAGACCCAGCACAGGTGCTGACAGTAGCCAGGGCGATGCGCGAACTCCTCTAGGCCATGCCACGTGAGACCGTCGTCGATTTCCGCCCCTTCCTTGGCGAGGCCGGCACAGGCACCCGCGCCGATCCACGCGGAGGTTGGGATGTGGCCTTATCCCTACTGGCCGCAGAGACGCACGCCACCCGTGCAGCACATATTCGTGCCTTCCACTCTCCGTCAGGGGCCTGCAGAGCCTGTAGTCGATTACTGGCGACGAGCCATGCGCATCTACACGCGCCTTGGGACCTTAGGAGGCACACAGCTGTGGATGCTCCGTACGATGATGCTCGGAGTTCGCCTTGAGTACACTGACATCTTCACACGGTATAGCGATGTTGTCCTCGAGCCCTTTTCAACCACTCTGCAGTTTCTCCCCTGGGTGCATCTGCTCTTCCTCCAGGTGAATTCAGCCATCGAGGCAGCCATGGCCCATTAGGAGACTTCTCTTGCTGCCGCAGGCGTCGCATCACCACCATCTTCCCTCTTGCAGTCTCCTTCTTCATCCTCCATCATGTCCTCATCTTCCTCCTCTTCGGCCCCGCCCACACCCACTCAGACACAGGGTGTTGCAGCAGCAGCTCAGGGGAAGAAGAAGAAGGGTAAGCGTGGATCAGGTCAGCAGCAGTCACAGCAATAGTCGTCATCCAGTGGTAGCAGTGGACCATCTGTTCACTACTACAACTGTGGAGGTGTCCATTGCTACACCGAGTGCCAGCAGCCGCTCGACTGGGCGCAGATTACTCGTGGGCTCCAGGCTGCACACGCCCTCTGTTCCACGTCCAGCATGTCATCCTTGCCTTCCTCCGGACGCGTGGCGGCCACTACTGCAGCTGTTCGTGCTTCCTCACCGGCGAGTAGCAGTAATCAGGACCCACGCGACCGCAGCATCGCTGAGCTCCGACACCTTCTGGCGCTCCGCTTTCAAGGAGGTGTGAGTGTGTTGTCATCGTCGGGTGGTCCACAGACTGTGTGTCTGTCCGTTCTTGTGACTCGTGACGACGCGTGTGGCGGAGCACAGTCAGCATGTGATGATGATGGGCCTGACTGCATCGATTGGGTTCATGAGTCTCATCTTTGTGCTCTGAGTCGTTCCTCCCCACTGACGGCTCAGTATCCCTCTGATGTCGAGTGTTCCATTGACCGTTGTACGGTGACGTCCACTAGTCGTGACTCCTGTGGCACTTGGATCATCAATTCTGGTGCCACTCATCACATGACGTGTCGTCGCAGTGATTTTGTTGTTCTCAGTCCTGTCACATCTGTCCGTTTTGTCTGTACATGCTCTGGTCAGTCCTTGCCAATCCATGGTGTTGGGGTTGTATGTTTCGACGGTCCGTTTGGCCCCTTGTACCTTTCCGACATGTTGTTTGTGCCTGAACTTGAGCTCAGCCAGATTTTTGTGCGTGCCTGCACACTGATGAGTCTCTTTGTGGAGCATACCGCAGACTGAGTGACTGTGACTTCTATTGACACTCATAGCGTTGTCCTTCATGCCTCGGTCCTAGATTATCTGTATCGCGTCTCTCGCACCTCCTCCCCTTGCTCTCCTTCCTCCTCCGGTCGGGTCTTTATCACTGGTGTTGTCTCTAGAACACCAGCGTTTGCTTCATTGCCTTCTGTGTCACGTGGGCTCCGATATTGTGTCGAAGCTCATTCGGACACAGCCAGCTCTCGGTCTTGACGCGGCTTCTTTCGAGAAGCCACCCAAGACCGACTGTCTCTTTTGCACTGAGGGGAAGATGCACCGATGCACCTACCCTGACTCTGGTTCTCGAGTGCTTCGGCCTCTCGAGCTAGTTCACTCAGACCTTCTCAATCCTCTTCCGGTCGATTCCCTATCTGATCGGGGCCGGTATGTTCTGACTCTGGCTAATGACTTTACCCGGATGCGGTGGGTCTACAGCCTGCGTCAGAAGAGCGAAGCCGCCCTTGCAGTTCGACTATGGCTAGTGATGGCTGAACGTCAGTCACGTCACACGCTACATACTTTCCACTCGGATTGCGACGGCGAGTTCCTTGGCGAGATGGACGGATTCTTTGCTGAGCACGGGATTTTTCACTAGGTCTCCGCTCCTGCTACCCCTCAGCAGAACAATGTTTCCGAGCGCTGGAACCGCACCGTGGAGGATGCGGTTCGCGCTGTGCGGTCTGAGTGCAGTCTCCCTGGGTCCTTTGCCTTTGAGGGTTTCGCCTACATGACTTGGGTCTGGAACCGCCTCCCGCACGGTCCGCTTCCGCTCCATATTACACCGTACAAGCTCTGGTTTTGACACCGTATTGACCTTTGTCTCGCTTGCGTCTGGGGATTCCTGGCCTCCGTGTGGTACACCGAGGACCAGCAGGGGTCCAAGATCTTACCTCGGGGCCGCTTGTGTTTGTTTGTAGGCATTTCCCCGCGGGCGAAGGCCTGACGCTTCTGGGATCCTATTCGTCGTGGCGTCATTGAGTCACGCGACGTGCTCTTTTTCGAGTCTCTCACCTACCGTGACCTGAGTTCGATCACGTTACTCTCCGCCACACATGTTCCTACTTGTGAGGGCTCTCTGCGGATGGGGGAGACTTCTACACCAGCGACCACCTCTCACCAAGCTGACGTGTCCGTTTGAGCCTCCTTCACCTCTTGGTTTCCGGCCCTTGATGACCCGGCGATCATCGTCGTCGGTCCAGAGACCTCGCCCGTAGAGCCTGTTTCACGCCCCAAAGGTGCCCCTGCTTCTGTTCGCGCGCCTACATCTGTGCGAGTACCTGCGTCTGCTGGCGCTCCTGTTTCTGTGTCTGGTCCAGTCTTGCCTACTCCCGTACCTGCGTCTGCTGGCACTCCTGCCTTTGTGTCAGGTCCAGTCTTGCCTGCTCCTGTTGTCACACCCAGCCCCGTGTCCCCCATACATGCATCTCCTTGCACGGCATCGCCGGCTGTCTTGCCTCCGCCGCCACTAGCTGTGGTTGTGCCTGTCCCTGAGCCTGGGATGCACCCGTCGAGCTCAGGTTACTCCCATGAGCCCGGTGGCCGTCTTCGACCATTGGATTTCGGAGCTCAGCGAGCATCGAGCTCAGCGAGCATCGGGCCCCGCACCCAGGTGTCCCTCTCGCAGCATTGCGAGTGTTGACCCCGGCACAAAGGCCCTAGGCCTGAGTGTCCGTACTGAGCTCACACAGGTACATCCAGCGTGCCCCGTAGGGCACGATCTCGTCAATCGCGAGTTCCATGTCGCTTGTGATCCAACTGCTGATCTTGTGATCGTCAAGCCTAGCACCGAGGCGCGTGCGCTGCCCACGCAGAGCTCTCCCTCTATGGAGCCCAACCCGGGCACCCTGAGGGAGGCTCTCTCATCAATGGATGCTGATGCTTGGCGCACTGCCTGCGAGGATGAGCTACGTGCTATCTGAGAGAGTAGAGTCTACGAGCTTGTCGACCTTCTGCCGGGGAGGATAGATATTCAGGTCAAGTGGGTCTTTGGCAAGAAAGTGAAGCCAGATGGCTCACTTGAACGCTATAAGGCCCGCTTGGTTGTCAAGGGGCACTCTCACATTGAGGACGTCGATTACACTAACACTTTTGCCCTTGTTGGTCGCATGACCTCAGCTCGAGCTCTATTCGCTGTAGTGGCTCAGCATGACTGGGAACTGTACCAGATGGACGTGAACAATGCGTTCCTCCATGGCTCTCTGGATGAGGAGATTTATGTGGCTCAGCCACCTGGCTTTGAGGACGATGACAAGGTATGGCGCTTGCGCATGTCCTTGTATGACCTCAAGCACTCTCCGCGATGTTTCAACCGGGAGATCACCGGCACTTTGACTCGTGCGGGATATGTACAGAGCGAGGCAGATCCCTCTCTCTTCATCCTACCGACACTGGAGCGGTTCACCGCCATCTTGGTCTATGTCGATGAACTACTGATTGCGTCTCCGTCCGTGGAGGCTGTGAATGAGGCCAAGGCATTCCTTCAGACGGCCTATAGGATGAAGGACCTTGGTCCTGCATCGGTGTTTCTTGGTATGGAGATCATTCGAGATCGCAGGCGTCGGATGCTGTTGCTGCATTATGCCCAATACACACGAGTCGTGGGGGAGCGTTTCAGCGATCTCCTTGGTGCAGTGCCCACCGCTTCCACATCCCTTACACCCGATGGGCAGATGCCCTGTAGGTGGATGATCCCACTTAGCTGGGGAAGACAGTGGACGTGACCTTGTACCTCCGTCTCATCGGATCTCTGATGTACCTGGACACTACGACACGTCCTGACATCATTTTTGTTGTCAACCTCCTTGCTCAGTTCTCGCAGGCTCCACGTGCCAGAGCCCTTCACGCGGTTGTGCGGTACGTGGTCTCCACGCCATACCTTGGACTCTGCTTTCGTCGGCAGTGTTCGATGGACCTTGACGGCTACACTGACAGCGACTGGACCTGGAGCCCAATCCCTGGCTACTTGTTCCTGCTCGGTGGTACAGCTCTGTCTTGGCGTAGCGGGAAGCAAGGCTGCATTGCACGTCTCTCGTCAGAGGCAGAGTACATTGCTTTGGGCGCAGGGGCTCTTGAGGCGGTATGGCTGCATCGTCTATTTCTTGAGCTTGGTCACTCAATACCTGCCATTCTGCTTTGTTGCAACAACCAGCGTGCTCTCACCATTGCGGAGAACTCCGGTGTCTTTGACGCTCGCACGAAGCACATTGCGGTAGAGGATCAATTTGTGCATGATCTGGTGGAGCGACACGTGATCTCCGTCATGTGGGCTGGCACTGACATACAACGTGCTGATTTCTTCACAAAGGCGCTAGCTCGCGGAAAGTTCCTAGTGGCCATTCGTTCTGTTGGGCTTCACCCCATGCCTGAGGGTGGTTGAGTGTGGGATGTGTGTCTGTGTCCCATCTGTTTTACACTCACTATCATACTTGTCCCAGTGCTGCATGTGTACGGAAATGCGTACCATCGGGTCATGGGGGAGTGTTGTGATTTGTGACGTTCTTGTACAGTCTACTGTGACCACTCGGCTGTGTTCATACTCGTGCAGATCCCTGAGGCGGGCCCTGGTGACACCGGTGCAATGACTGGCGGTGGACTTCGAGCCTGGAGCTGGCCAACTACTGTTCTAGAGCCCCGGACACTGCCGCGACTCCCTGCTGTTTTTTCTGCAGCTCGCAGGAGTCTTTTTGGCGGACTGGCCATGAGCCCAATTTGCATGTTTTTGCATTGCGTGTCCACCGTTTGATGATGGATGCATGCATGTGAACAGTCGTAGCGTTCGCCTTGTGATCCTACACGTCTAGGTTCAGACGGCCTAGCATTCTGACATGTGTACGCAGAGTTATGACCAAAACAGTGGTTTGGGCCGGTTTTAGGACAGCTCTTGGACCGTTGCGTGCAACACCCGGTGTGCGCCGCGGCAGGTATTTATGCCATGGACCTGTCATTTGTCATTTCTCTCTGCAAATGCTATTGACCCATTCAGACACTTTGCCTTGTGTCCCCTAGCCAAACTCTTGCCGTTCCGTGCACGACTTGTGACTGCCGTCACCGTCTGATCAGGCACTGACGCCTGGTCAACGGGAGTGTTGCTAGGAAGCTTCCTTGCATCTTTTCAATAACCATAGGCGTAGGGTAAGTTTGGCATGCCACAAGTAGCTAGCACTGTCCTCGAAGTTACACGACCTCAACTTGGGTGGCCTCTCTAAAAAGCTACAAGACTAAAGTGAAGGATCCACAACGTTCGAACTTTAGATCGCCCAACTCTTGCATACTTGTAAACACGGTCGTGCAGTTAGTGAGACACACGACAGCCGTTGAGTGCTTGCGAGTTTGAGGAAAGTGGTAGTCAATCGTGTTATGCCAAACATACCCTTAACATTTCAAGTTTTCTTATCAGGTTCAGAGTTTGTCCTTCACGTCTTCTTTGTGACAAAATCGTTGAACGTTGAAGAAAAAGGGAGAAATAAATTCTAGAGAGAGAGAGAGAGAGAGAGATAGAGAGATACAGAGAGAGAGAGAGAGAGAGAGAGAGAGAGAGGGAGGGAGGGAGGGAGGGAGGG
>SZWC01015238.1:4342-14766 GCA_023375785.1 Penium margaritaceum
CTCTCTCTCTCTCTCTCTCTCTCTCTCTCTCTCTCTCTCTCTCTCTCTCTCTCTCTCTCTCTCTCTCTCTCTCTCTCTCTCTCTCTCTCTCTTCACTTTGTGCGTGCTCTCCCACATCCCATTCCCTCTCAACATCCACACTTAATGGTCTTCAGCAATTACTTTGCATGCTCACATGTTCATAAACCCTGGTGCCACTTGAGTTCATTGTTTTGATTATATTTCAAGGTGTACACTACTTCTGTTCAGCATATTTCTTTTGGGTTTTCACCTTGACAAAATAGGGGAACCCGCACATTAATTCTCTGGAGGGTAATCCCCATCAGCTTTGCACCTCAAAGTTGGATTATTGGTCGAAAATATCTTCGGCCAAAACATCTTAGACTTTAATTAGGTGTAGCAGGAGTGCTGGTTTCGCCCTCCCTCCTCGCTGAAATGAGGGGTGGTTGGGCACCACCCCTCGCGTCAGCGAAGGCTGGCCGACGGCCGGCACTTCGCTGGCGGTCGGCCAGCTCGCTGCCAGCTGGACGGCCGGCGGCTGGCCGAGTGACTGGCCGGCCACCAGCCGGCCAGCCGCCAGCCGCCGATTGCGGCCTCAGCCCGATCGGCGGCTGAGGGGCCGCGAGGGCCTTGAGGGCGAGGTCTTGTGGCCTCGTTCCCTCGCCCTCGCTCGTCGTCCTCGTAAGTGAGCGATCGAGGACGAGGCAGGGGGACAACGGACGTGAGGCGAGAGAGACTGGCGCGAAATCGTCAGCGTGCCTTGCATGCGACAATTTCGTGACTGAACGTCAAAAACATAAATCGAAGTTCGTTTACAATGAACTTCGACATATAAATAACAGAATAACTTGTGTAAAAGCACGAGTTCGAGGTGAAAACCTTCAATTTGGGACCCAAAACCATGGGTAAGGCTAAAAACGGAAATGGGCCTCCGGAGACTCGAAACATTCGAGTCTCCCTGCTTTGGTTCGTTGACGACAATTGCCCCTCAGTCCTGCGAAGGGGGTAAACCCCTAACGCGGACTGAGAACGCCATTCTGTGAACTACGATGATGACTTCAGAGCAAGAGCTGGAGACTCAACACGTTACAGTGGTATCAGAGCCAGATGACCCCCGCGACCAAGAGTTCGACAAAAATGGCGGCTATGACATATATGAAACGTTGCCAGCAGGTACAAGCAGTAGTAGAAACGCTATAAAGGATTACCGCATCTACGCTTCACCATTTGAAGCTCCGTAAAGTGTGTTAGGAAGCTAAAGAAGAGCTCTATGTTTTCTGGCTACTTCTCCATAGTCTCTTCTCCATCTGAGTGGGCTAGGAGAAATTTCTTGGGACGGGATAGGGAGTACCCACCCCAAAAACCACCTACTTTTTCACTCTTCCCTCTTTTTAGGATGGGATACAAAACTCCTTTTGCTGCTCTTCAACCAAAAACTAGGGCAGTGCCTTTCTCCAATTCCAAAGACTCTCACGGCCTGAGAGAAAAAGAAAAAGGAAAAAAGTGCTACTTGTAGAATTTTTGGAGGCCGCCACATTGTAGTGGAGCACAAGAAAGGCGCCTCCAAGGGGGGGCAAGGTATGCCAAGAAGATGTAAGAAGAGGCCAAGGAAGACCAGAAGACAAGAAGACAAGAAGAAGAGTAGCCTTTTGCTTCTTGACCCTGTACTTGCTTGTTTATCTAGGTTTTCTTAGTTTTCCTAGTGCCGTGAGTCATGGCTTAGGGTTTTGCCTACAAATCCACGCCCTTGTGCCGACCGTGGCGGCCTAGCAAAATAGGAATCAAGTTTATGATTGTCTCACCGATCGTGAGAACAACGGTACTTTGGGAGGCGAAACCTCCTTGAAATTGTGGGGTGATCCTCACAACGGCTTTCACGTGCAAGTTGCACGGGTGACGAGATGGCAACTACCCGACCGTTCAAGACCATCAAGGGCAAGGTGGTGACGGCCTCACCACACGCTCTCGGCGAACTCCAAATTTTGGAAGCCGCCATCGCAAGGACGGTTGTTAAACCAAAGGCAACCGTGCCGCCAAAGGCAACCGGTGCAAACCTCGGCGACACCGAGAAGCGTGTGGAAGCCAAAAAAGTACTTGACGAGTACATCGACGCGCATGTGGGCGAACTCCACGCGACGGACGATGCGCTCGAGGATGACCACCTGGGCGTCGATCCTGACGAAGAGCACGACGCCGATGATGGCGAAGGTGATGAGGATCGCGACCATCGCCATCGTCGTGCGGCGAACTCGAGTCGTTCGCTTGAGAAGGGTAAGGCGCTCGCCGTATCATCCGAAGGTGCCGACAGCAGCGAGGCCGCCAAGAGCAGCAAAGGCGCCAAAAGCAGCCACGCGAGAGGTTTCCCGCAAGAACAAGCCGAACGACGCCGTTGCGAAGGCAATTCGCAATGACCGCTGCAGGCTTGTGAAGTTTACTGCTGAGGCAGCAGGCCGACTGAAGATCACCACCGACGGTGGAGGTACGGCACCACTCAGAGGATTGGGGGCGGATCCCCTTTCCTACGATGTGGCCATAATGGGGCAGGGCAGCGCCCACTCGAGCGTCGTTTCTGAAGACAGTCTCCTCCTAAAGGTGGGGCTCCTTGGAGGCGTGTATGAAAACCGTACCCTCTTGTAGTGGGTAAAGGTGCACGGACAACGCGAAGCCCTGTAGGCCATCACTGATGCCCTGACGACATCAGAGCTTAAGTTCGCGTTCGCCAACCTGCTGGCCCACATTGGACAGAGTATCATGGACCTTGACCGTGATTGCCAGCTGCAGCGTCTGGCCGCCCATGAGGCAAGCCGCTAACGTAACGACCTCAACAAGGCGTTGTAGAGCTTGACCCACGTGCAGATGCAGCAGCAAGCGCAGCACGCCATAGCTGTAGATGCCACTACTGGTGGTTGCGACGACTTGCCTACCTCGACGACTTCGAGGCCTGTCATGAACACGTCCTTCCTCCACAATGTGGAGATCTTCCAAAAGGACGTGAAGCTGAACGACTGGCAGAACCATATGGAGCACGTCCTATGTGTCCACGAGGCTCCACTCAGTCAGTGGGGTGACCTTGCCACGACTCGGCTTAAAGACGAGCTCTTCAAGTACGTGGTCAAGGAGTGGAGTGCGCAGAGGCCTCACCTCGAGTGGCAGCCCATGTCGTGGGAAGCCTTCTACGCAATCATGCATAAGAAGTGTACCCAGAGTGAGGAGGCGTAGTACGCCTTCCACAAGATCAAGGACTTCAGGCAACTGGGTAACTCGCTTGAGGCCTACCTGAACGAGTTTACCGTACTCGTGGAGGAAGCCAAAAGCTTCACCGAGAGCGACGATATCCAGACATTCAAGTACCCAGGGTACTTGCTGCTGGAGTACTTGCGCGAAGGTCTTTCCAGCAAAAATCTCAAAGACAAGACCACCACAACAGCAACGGGCCAAGCTTGGACAAGCTAGAGGGCATTGTGGGACTACATGAGCGAAGTGTATTCGGCAAACCCGAAGCACTACTTGGATGCACGACTAAATGTGCGTGCACAGCAACGCCGCGATGCACGCATGGATGCTACAGTGACTGGAGGGATAGCTAAGCAGCGGGGCGGGGTCAAGGATAAGCAACCGGCAAATCCCCCAGCCAAGAAGACTGGTGGGAACAAGCCCCCCAATCACAAGCGTGATTGCAAAAATGACGAGCTGCAGGTGGCGCGCAAGCGTTGTAACACGGCCTTCCGTGAGGGACTGTGCCACAACTGCATGCAGCCCGGACACTTCAGGGCTTAGTGCTTTGAGGCTGGTGGTTGTGGACAAGAGGCCGCGGCGTTAGCCGCAACAACAGTGTCTCATGGGGAGGGTGCAGTAGGAGGAAGCGGACAGGGTCGTGGACAGGGTCGCGGTCGTGGCAATGGGCCTGGTCGTGGTAATGAACAAGGTCGTGGGGCGGGTTTTCCCCACCCCTGAGTCACCTTAGTGGGGACCACAAAGGGGTAAACCCGGATCATGAGTGTGGATTCATGTTTTTAGACGAGGATGTTAAACAATTTCAGTTTTTGACGAGTTCAAATTTCTCCGTTGTTTTCTCCCCTCTCATTGAATCTCATTCTCCACTTGCTGATCAACATTGTCCACTAAATCTTGCATCACCGGACGAGATGCATGACCGAATCTGCTTAGTGGTGGCGACACCGACCACTTTACAAGAATTGTGTTACACAATACTTGTGAGCGAGCGAGTGAGGACGAGGGAGGGGGACGACGGACATGAGGCGAGAGAGACTAGCGTGAAATTGCCAGCGTGCCTCGCACGCGATGATTTTGTGCCTGAACGTCAAAAACATGAATCCAAGTTTGTTTACGACAAACTTCAACATAAACATAACATTGTAGCTTGTGTGAAAGCACGAGTTCAAGGTAAAATCCCCCGGTTTGGGTCCTAAACCCAGGGGTAAGGCTGAAAACGGAAATAAGCCCCCGGAGACTCAAAATATTCGAGTCTCCCTGCTTTGGGTTGTTGATGACGATTGCCCCTCAGTCCTGCAAATGGGGTAAATGCCTGACGTGGACTGAGAACGCCATTCTTTGAGCTCCAATGACGACTTTGGAGCAGGAGCTTGAGACTCGACACGTTACATTAGGACATGCAGGCCCATGCAAAAAACAAACATGAGCTCTGAGTGTGAGTGCATTGCAATTGGCAAGAATTTGGCTAAGTCTGGAATGCATACCGTACTGGATTGAATATTCACTAAAAATAATTATTTGAGTTTGCCAATGCGTTCCACTTCACATGGTCACATGGATGGGTGAATCATGAGTAGATTTATGCAAAATTACATTCATTTTACGCGTAGTCAAAGTCACATAAATCTTTCTGTCGTTGACAAGTTTGCATACATTTTGGACATGGAGTACAACTTTGTTTGGGAAAGGTAAAAAGTACAACACAGGCACCATCTAGGCAAAAACAAACACACTACCGATGTTCATCTTGATCCCTGGTCATTCGAAGCGCCAAGAGCTCAGACGATGAACGTCATCGGACAGACGTGTATACTTTGCGATTTTGAATGCTTGAATATACAAGACATCATTAAGGGCTTTGTGCCAGCAGAGATTTGAACAATGGGGGAACATGAGAAATCCTATCTTGTGTAGTGTGCTTGAATAGGTGACCATGCACAAAACAATGCATAGCCCATAACGTGAATAATATTAAAATCATCAAAAATAGCTAAAAAACACGGCAAATATTCCATCTAGTATGGTAATATGAAAGAAAGATTCTACAAATGAGCCCCTAGCGGGCTTATGTAAGGGCGCCGGCAGCTAGCCGCACAGGGCCTCGTCACCCCCACTGAGCCAAAATGGGCCAGCGAGGATAGCACACTATAGACTCCACGTGAACAACGAAGGTGGTTTCCTTGAGGTACCGGAACAACTCTCTGAGTGCCCGGGTATCGCCCACCGAGGATATACGACCTGTGCTAGGAACACTCGGAATCAGCGTCCCGACGTCGCAAATGACTTTCCAAACATCAGAAGCACTACTACAGTCATTCGGTCTGCTCGTCGCATCGGTACAGTCCACCGGGTGCGTGGGTCTCAACCCACCGAGAAAACTCTCCTAGCTCCAGACAAGGCAACAAGGCTGCCGGAACGCATCGACCGCGACTTGCCGGCGCTGTCCTAGATGCCAGAGAAGTCTCAGGATACTCCGGAGGCCCTTCGTGTCTCCACGCTCTCCTCTACCCTATACCACCAACATGAGGTATATGGGTAATCCATCGAAGTCGGTCGTGACGAGTAGAAGCCACACAAAGAAAACATCCCCCTGGCTGACATGGCCGTCAACACCAGAAAAAATGAGCCAAGGCGTGGAACAACAAAATATGCAAAACCACAGTCTACACAAGTCAAACACACACACAAACACATATGCTGCCCATCCAAGGACAAAGGCTAGGCTTGATTTCCTTCAGGAACAGAATGAAGGTCAAAATTTCTCCTTATGACATTGGAACATCGTACCAAGTGTCCGGGTCTCGACCATCCGAGGAGTCATGCACATCATACACAAGTTAGACGACAAGAGGGTCTCCTCGTAACACTGGCGGTACTAGTGCCCGGGTCTCAACCACTACGAGCAATCCAATAGGTGTTTGTATGCCACTCACAATAGCAACATCAACCAACACACTGGATCATAGGGCGATCTCCTCGTAACACGGGTGCAACTCACCACGTGTCCGGGTCTCAACCACTATGAGCAATCCAGCTCGCATGCACATGTCACACTTAGTATGGCCACATACCAAGAAACACGATCACATGGTCTCCTCGTGACACTAGTACAACCCACCAAGTGCCCGGGTCTTGACCACCAGAGTGCTACCATCTACATGCAGCTGTGTAGGCACATAGCATGAGCCATACGCCGGCTGCTATTGTATGCTCATAGCAGAGCATGGACCCCTCGCCATGCATCTCCTATAAAGTCGTGTCATGTCGAGGTCCACAGGTGAACTTGGCAGCAATGTCCTCGATGGAGATGCTGATACCGTAGCTGAACAATTCCTAGGCGATAAATCATGTGGTCTGTCCATCATGCAGAGATAGCTTACCCTGTCATGACGAGTTTTCTCCAACCCACAAAGATGAAGTTGTGTCTCCGGCTACAACTCCTCATGTTGCCCTTACATCACCTTGAGTGTACCAATCCTCGTGTGACTGCCAAGGGTCCAAACTCACACTCTGTCCTCTCTCCGCTGTACCGCGATGCATTTGTGTACACTGGAGGAAAGGGAATGGACGAGCAGCACGTAAGCATGGATTAAGTGGCAGAGCTGGCCTCCGAGGCAGGAAAGAGTACCCTGAAGCAGAAGGGTGCATGGCCATAAGAAGAGGAGGGCTCAAACGACAAACTGGACTACCACACGGGGACGAAGATGACGATGGAGTACTTGAGGCGGATGGATGAAGGTGCGCGATGGCAACAATAGAAGAAAAAGGTGCGATAATGGAGTCGACAGGAACGAGGATGGCGGAAGCTGAAAGGATTCTCACGTCTCTTGTCATAGTTTCTCCATCGGACGTCATACTCGGAGCTAGTACGGGATCCTCCTCGAGTACGTGTGTGGGAGATCCTAGTAGTGGAAATCTCGTGCCGATAGGAGTGGTGCCCCCCTGCTGTGACAGTCACTCCCATGCTGTCATCACCTCTCGTTGTAGCATCTCTACACGCTCCTATAAGTTGGCGTAATCTGCCTCGGACATGTGGAGGTGGCCCATGTCTGCCTCGCGTATGATTAACTCTGTCTCACTGGATGCTGCACATGCAGATTGTAGAATTCGCAAGTACAATTCCATCAACGCCTCTAAGGGTGCACACCGGGTAAGATTCCCGGATCCCAGAATGGATCCGGATTCACGAATCTGAATCCAAGTCTGGCTTTGATTCACGAATCCGAATCTGGATTCGCGAATCCGTAGGATTCACGAATCTTTTCCGAATCCTATGGGTGATGGCAGGTAAAAATCCTCTAATCTGCCACATAAATCCCTGTTTTCCACAGTGAAACAATAGGGAAAAGGATCTCCGAATCCCGAATCGAATCCTCATGAAGGATTCGGATCCCCGAATCCGAATCTTTCTCCGGGTTCACGAATCTTATTCACGAATCCTAGGATTTGGTGTGCAGCCTTAAACGCCTCTATTGCAAAAGATGATGGAGCCGGTGCTGTTGCATCCTCCTGGGAGTCAACCATACTCGTAATATGCTAAGATGCTGGAAACTCGGACGTAGCTAAAGGTGTGGTATCCCAACTGTAGCTCGTGTCTCTGAGGCGAGGAGGGATGAGTGGTCACGTGCCAAGAGAGAAGGAGAAGGTGGAGTCTTCAAAGTCCGTGGAGCACGTGGAAATGTTGTCCGTGCAAGAACTTCAATTCTCAACATTGATGTGATGAGCAAGGTCACCAACAGATGAACATGCGAGGACAGAACTCAACTCTTGCTAACAAGGTGACTCCATCCGCATGGTCTTACCTCCTACACTGTCCTCAGCTGCCGATGTAGTGCAGGACTCCAGCTCAAAGACTGATTCAATGCCAGTCAAGGCAACGAGCAAGCGTAGCTAGCACTAACGCATCATCTCGCTGGGAGGACTGGTCCTTGTCACTCGCTCAATGACAGAGTGAAGAGCATCACCCCAGTGCGCCTCCTCTGTGTGTACGAGAACCCATAGACTTTGGGAACATGGGTGACTCTTGATGCTGACACTGGTCCTCGGGTAGCGTCCATGACAAGGTCGAGCCTGCTGTGTCTGCTCCAGCACATATTCGAGAGATATCTCTCTGTAATGCTGCTCTCAAGCATGCCGCAACCTCTAAAACATCACCCGCTCCACTCTGCCATGCACTATGACTGCTGCTAGGCTGGTGTGAGCCTCGTACACCAACGCCCCTGGAAGTCCGTAATGGGCATCCCGATCCGTACGGGACTCCTGTGCCACCGCCAGGCTGCCACTGGTTGGAGTCATGAGTGGATCCGCTCAGGGACATGGGGCCTGCACTCTTGATGCAACCTGCTGCTGCAGAACGTCTGGCTCTTGCCCCAGCATGGATGTCAACCTCGATGGCACGCATGTCTCCTCCTCTGCAACCTTGGCCGGGCTGGTGTGAGTCTGCAACACAAACTACCCAAAAAATCTGGCAGAGGCATTCCGATCTGTGTGGGACTCCTCTGCCATCGTCGGGCCGCCACCAGTTGGAGCCGCGAGTGCCACCACACAGGGACGCCAAGACTGCATTCCTCCTGATACAGCCTGCTGTTGCGGAAGATCTGGATCTAGCCCAGATGTGAATGTCGAGCTTGAGGACGAGCAAGTCTCCACCATGAACGCCATGTCGGAATCAGAATCCACGTCATGTACTGCCACCGTATCATATGCATCTGCCTAAGCTGATGTTGGGGCACCATAGTACGGTGGCGGTGCAGATCCTATCGATGCGGTCACAACAGGCAATGCGTGGTGACCAGAATCCCCCTTGATGCGGGCAGCAACTGAAGCAGAGGAGGCGGAGGATCTGTCAAGACTAGCGTGAGCTCGACGTGTAGAGCACAAACACCGACGCCTCGTCCACACACGACTAGAGTGACTACATGAAGACTTGTCATCTCGAGGAGGCGTCGTGGTTGGAGAATAGTTGAGGATCGAAAGGATGGTGGTAGACTGGGAAACGTCGGTAGGTGGAGCTGGAGAGAGACCATCGGATGAGAAAGGAGGAGAAGATGAAGGAGAAGAGATCAAGAAGGCCGTCGATGAACTAGTCATAGAAGCACGCTCGGTAATGACGAGGTCACAAATCTGCTGCACTATCCGCCTCATGTTGTTAGATCTTGGCGAATATGGTCGCCAGAGGTCCAACTAGGGGATCTACCAACGCTGGCAGATCCGTATGCTGTGGAGGACGCATGCTCGCACAAGGTCGACGCCAAGGGTAGTTCCAGCCGCGAGGGTGCGTCCAGTATCGATCCCAACCATGATGTCCATCACCACAGTAGTAGTAGGGAAATGCACAGGAGGCATGCTCCCATGACTGCGCACTCACTTCATGCGCGTGACGATGGATAGGTGCTGATGGCACCTACTCCCGGTGGTAAACAGCAAGCCGAAGGAGAGAAGGACACTAGTAGACACTGTCACTCTTGTATGTCACGGTGGCGGGATCAGCAAGTGTGAGTAGACGGGATGAGCTGCACTACAACAGCATGCCCGGAGAAGGGATTCTGACCAGCTACTACTACTTGTGTTACTGCCACTAATGGAGCAAAAAACTATCCAAGAGCAGAATGTGTGGCGGCTACAGGTGCGGCTGCTGCTTCAAGCCGTAGACGACCCAACCCCGAGATGGAAAGACTCAAATATGCCGTCAACCTAATGGATTGTGGTGCGGAGTCTAGTCCACAGGCCTTCGAGAGATGTCGGTCCACGACGCGTCTCAAAACGAAAGTCGCCGTTGATGACAATCTCGTTGTCGGTTGGGAAGGCGAGACCACAAACGTTGCTGCAACTGCCCCTGACTATGTTGTTGTTGCAATCCTACCCGCCACTGCTACTGCTGCTGCGGCAGTAGTTGTTGTAGACTTTTGTTTTCCCCCGTTTTTTTTCTTCTTACCCTCACAAGTTTTTTTATTTTTCCTCTAAAACCCCGCCCCTTTTTTTTTATTATTCTTCACTGCGCACCCCGGGTTTGCTTGTCACCTTGTTTTGGATCGCCCCCAAGAAAGGGGACAGGTCATAATTTGGTGGGGGAGAGGAAAAAAAGGAGGGGGCGATGTCAGGTCGCCCCCCCCCTCCGGGTCCTTGGTGGCGCGCTTGGTGAGGAAGCGAGTGAGCGAGTGAGCGACTAAGCAAGCGGAGGGGGGGGGGGG
>SZWC01015240.1:10223-40897 GCA_023375785.1 Penium margaritaceum
GTGGAGAGTACGTCCTGAGGGTAGTGGACGAAGACGTCCGCGTATGCGCTGGTGGCGCCGCGCTTGATGGTGAGGAGCGCGGACAGAGGGGGCGGAGCAGATTTGCCGAGTCGACGGAGGATGTCCTCCGCCCGCTGCCAGTAGGCAGTGACCGTCTCGGTCTCCCCCATGTGCAGGGAGTTGAACTCCCGGAGCAGACGGCTGATCTCAGCGTCGCTGGACAGGCGATGGGGTCTGGTGAGGACGTGCCATGCGGCTGCAGGGTCTGGGATGTCGCCAGCGGTGAAGTCGCCGAGGAAGGGCTCCAGGGCAAGGCGGGAAGCTGGGGAGGCGACTGGTACAAGGGCGCGGACGGCGCGACCAGCGTCATATAGCTGATTGGCCTGGGTGGAGTCATAAGGGAGGGTGTAGTAGGCCCACAGACCCTCACCCTGCGCCCAGATCCGGAAGCTGAGGTCCCAGCTCCGGAACTGCTCGCCGGCCTGAACCGGCGGCGGCGGTGTCTCAAAGTCCTTCTGCCTACGGCCGGCACCCAGAGTGGGGCCAAGGACAGAGATCACTGTCTGCCGTTGGCGCTGAGTCTGCTGCTGTGCTAGGTAGTACGTGGCGGCGGACACAGCGGGGCTAGCGTGCCCTGGAGGGATGAACGACGGCAGCGCGCTGGTGGCGGTTTGGGAGGCGACTGGTTGTAGCACCGCAAGCTGCTGTGTCAAGGCGGCGAGTTGTTGCTGAAGAGCAGCAAGTGGGTCAGGGTTGCCGCCAACGTTACCAGTGGGCTGCTGCTGCTGCTGTTGCTATAGGGGCGGCGGCTGCTGCTGCTGCAGCGGCGGTGGCTGCTGTTGTATGGGCGGCGGCTGCTGCTGCTACAGCGGCGGCGGCTACTGTTGTAGAGGCGACGGCTGCTGCTGCTGCAATGGCGGCGGCTACTGCTGCTGAGGCGGCGGCGGCTGCTGTTGCTGCTGATTCGGCTGCTGCTGGCGCGGCAGCGGCAGCTGCTGTTGCCGTGGCGGCGGCGGTTGCTCCTGCTGCGGCGGTGGCGGCAACTGCTGCTCCTGCGACGGCGACGGCTGCTACTGCTACAGCGGCGGCGGGTGCTGCTGCTGCTGCTGCTACAGCAATCGTTGCAAGAAAGGAGGGGTAGGGGTCCCCCCATTAGAGGAGGACCCCTCCTCGCCGGGACTACCAGCCATGACTTAGTGTCCCTTGTTTTTTTTTGCTTTTTTTTTTCTTTGTGTTGCTGATGTCAGCAGGAGGTTGGGGGAGTGGGGAGTCTACCCACCCCTTTGGCCTTCCCCCTTTCCCCTTTTCCCCCTCTTTTTTTTGTGTTGATGACGTCAGCAGTGACGTCGGCAGTGACGTCAGTAGAGGGGTGCTGACGTCAGCAGCGGCGAATGTTGGGGCTGCCGCTGCTCTTGTTGGTGCTGATGCTACTGCAGCCGATGCTACTGCTACTGTTGCTGCTGCTGCTGCTTGCTGCTGCTACTGCTGCTACTGCTGTTGCGGTTGTTACAACTGCTGCTGTTGCTGTTGCTGCTGCAGTTGCAGTTGCAGCTGCTGTTGCTGCGAGCTGCAGCAGCTGCTGTGGCTGCTGCAACTCGCTGCTGCTGCTGAGCGCTGCTGCAGCTGCTGCGTGCTACAGCAGCTGCTCGCTGCAGCTGCGGGCTGCTGCAGCGAGCAGCAAGGGTGGGGGATTTTTTTTGTTGCCTTTTTTTGTTTTTTTTTTTCTTGTCACAGCGGGAAGCAGCCCGCTGTCTACTGCGAGCAGCGAGCTGCTGCTCGCCTGGCAGCAGCGAGCTGCTGCTCGCTGGCAGCAGCGGGCTGCAGCTCGCTGTTCGCTCGCTGCGAGCAGCGAGCAGCAGCAGCCGCGGCTGGCAGCTGCCAGCTGCTGCTCGCTGCTGCTGCTGCAGCTGGCCGCTGCTGCAGCTCGCTGCAGCAGCTGCTGCAGCCCGCTGCTGCTGCTGCACGCTGCTGCAGCTGCTGCGTGCTGCGGCTGCTGACTGCTGCCGCTGCGGGCTGCTACTGCGCGCTGCTACTGCTGCTGCGCGCTACTGCTGCTGCTACTGCGAGCTGCTGCTGCTGCGGGCTGCTGCGAGCTACTGCTTCTGCCTGCTGCTACTGGTGGTGCCAGTCAGTGCACCTGGGTGACGTTGCCGCTTGCGTCGTCGCCCACAGACGTCAGACGCCGCCTGCCGCTCACCTCCTCGCGTCACGCGTGGGGGTCAGTGCTGCCGAAAAAATTTTGGCAGCATTTCCCCTGGCCCAGTGGCCGTGGGAAAAAATCTGACGCTGCCACCAGGAGGGTCAATGCTGTCGGAAAAAATCTGGCAGCATTTCCCCTGCACTGGCGCGTATGGGGGTTCGCCGGCGTTGTCTGGCACCTGTTTGACAGTCTTCTGCTGCTGCTGCTACGCTCTGGCTCTGATACCAAAATGGAAAGTCTATGCAGCAGGTTGGGGCAGCATCGTTGTTGATGCAGCGTGCGGGCTTCCACGCTCGTTGCTTAAGTCAGCTGCCCCCTCAGTCTGCTGCTCTAGAGTCTAAGTCTGGAAGCTCTGGGTTTGTTACTCAGAAACGCGCGCGCCAGAGTTAGCGCCAGAAAGCAGCTGAAAACTGATAGTAACTGATTAGGAATNCCCCCCCCACTAGTGTAGAAGTTGTTACTCAACTAAGAAGCCAATCAGAAAATAGCTGTGGACCTATTTTCTGGCAGGCAGGGTTTTCTCGGTGAGCCCTGCCAGACGCCCGACAGCCCAAAACCCGGGCGTCGTCCGTTTTTCCTGAAAACTGGACCATACCATAATACCGACGCTGCGAACACAGTCGTGCGGTCAGAATCATCTAGAAAAAAAGTACCAAAGAGTTATGGCTGCCCGAACCCAGGCAGTGCCTACGGTGGTCTGTGACACCGAACAGGACCATGCAGCATGCAACACGGACCCTAGGCAGAGCATGACGACGCAGACGCGACGGGACGCGTTGGACGCATGCAGACAGCACTTTGCGGTGGCGGTGACCGCCGGCGGCACGACTGCCGAGGAGGCCTGCCGATGGAGCTGAGCACGTCGCCGGAGAGAGGAGGCTCCAGCGAACTGCGAGTAGACCTCCACGTGCGTCGGCTCCACCGGATGACGCTCCATCAGCGTCGAGTCTCGCCGTCATTCATCTGCACGCCGATGTACACAAGCCGGGAGGACACAACAGAGCACAATGAGGGATGCGCAAAAACCAGCAACTTCAGGGGTACATGGCGTGCACACCGACAAAACATGCAAATGGTAGGGCTACAAGAGGAGCACAAACACATGACAAGATCAATCAGGTGCATGAGGTGTGCAGGTCGGACCGACAGCAAAACCTGTGAACTTGAACTTACCCAAGCTTACTTTGGTCAAGACGTCACCCCATTGTGCCAACGTGTCCACCAAGACGACTTTCACAACACAGGCAGCGTCACACTCACAAACAAAATGATACTAGACATTGATATGCTTGGTATGCGAGCAACACATGCAGTGATTTTCAACAATGACCTTAGCGATTTGGTTGTCGTTGCGTACACTGATGTAACGAATGGGAACACGCAACTGCTGCAACAGGCGACAAAACCAAACATCACACATACTTGAGATGAGACCGTTATACTCGGTCTCGATGGAGCTCCTTGTCAACAGCTTACCATGGTTACAAAAACATAGTGGTACTGCCCATGAGAAAGATGTACCCAAAATGATTGTGATCGCCGTTATCAGACGCTAGACGTTGCCATAGTAGCCATGAACGACGATTGAGGTCTGTGCTCAATAGCACATCCCAACAAGCGATGTGGCAAGGGCATATCATGTGATATGAAGGGTTGCCTTGAGGTGTCACAGACGTGGACATTGGAAGAAAATTGCCAAGTAGTTAGTGGCAAACATAAAGCTGGAAACCTAGGCAGCTGGTTGGGACAACACGCGTTGTGGATGCAGCGTGCGGGCTTCCACGCTCGTTGCTTAAGTCTGCTGCCCCCTGAGTCGGCTGCTCTAGAGTCGAAGTCTGGAAGCTCTGGGTTTGTTACTCAGAAATGCGCGCGCCAGTGTTAGCGCCAGAAAGCAGCTGAAAACTGAAAGTAACTGATTAGGAATGAAGAATGAGCAATAATAGGGGACCCCTCCAAGTTCTAGCTCCCCCCCACTAGTGTAGAACTTGTTACAGCCCAAAACCCGGGCGTGGTCCGTTTTGCCTTAAAACTGGACCATACCATAATACCGACGCTGCGAACGCAGTCGTGCGGTCAGAATCAGCTAGAAAAATAGCTACAAGAAGTTATGGCTGCCCGAACCCAGGCAGTGCCTACGACAGTCAACGATGCCAAACAGGGCCATACAACAGGAGACATGGACCCTAGGCACCGCATGATGCTGCAGACGCAATGCCACAGCCAGACACAGCGCTAGGTGCATGCACACAGCATCTGCAGTGGCAGTGACCGCCGGCGGCCCGACCACCGAGGAGGCCTGCTCATGGAGCTGAGCGCATCGCCAGAGGGAGGAGGCTCCAGCGACGGGTGAGTGGGCCTCAGCGTGCGTCGGCTCCACCGAGCGACACTTAAGCGGCGTCAAGTCTCGCCGTTAGTCATCTGCACGCTGATGTACACAAGTTGGGAGGACAGAACGGAGTACAATGTGAGATGCACGAAAACCAACACTCCCCCATGACTCACAGGCGTAGTGCACATGTGCGGGCAGAGACACAGTCAACGACCAAACTCCCCCAGGCCAAGTAGAGACGCAAGCAGGGATAGAGAGAGTCAATCACGAACGCATGCCGACTGAACTCACAGCCTTCTTGAACGAGTCGCGCTTCACTGCCTTGGTCAAGAAGTCAGCCAACTGCCGTGCTGTCTCAACCCACACGATGCTGATGCTGCCGTCATGCAACAACGAACGCACATAGTGATACTCAACGTTGATGTGCTTTGTGCATGTGTGATGCACGCCGTCATTGTCGGCGATAGCCATGGCACTCTCATTGTCACAGTGCAACGTGATGGATGCGATGGACTGACGCAACTCGGACAACAGACGACGCAACCACACACTCTCACATGCGCCTGAGCCAAGAGAAACGTACTCAGCCTCAACAGTGCTACGTGCAACGCACCCCTGCTTGCCACTGCGCCAGGACATAGCTGTGCCGCCAATCAGAAAGATCCAGCCTGTGCGACTCTTACCGTCCGGACTGCCGGCCCAGTCACTATCGATGTAGCCCACCGCGACAACAGACGGCTGACGACGGAACATGAGACCTCGCCGAGGAGTCGAGACAACATAGCGTAGTACTCGGATCGCGGCCTCGTAGTGGTGGTGACGCGGCTCCTGAGAGAACTGGGCCAAGAGGTTGACGGTGAACGCGATGTCTGGGCGCGTCATCGTCGCCAGGAACATCAGTGACCCGATGACTCGCAGGTACGTGGTCACGTCAACTGGCTTCCCCACAACGGCTGGGTCAGGGCTCTTCAGCTTCACCTGGCCATCGGGTGACATAGGTGAGGATGCGCTCGGCACGAGTGGCAGGTCCTCCGCAAAGCGGGTGGACAGTGTCTGCACATAGGCGGCCTGGTGGATGTGCAGGACGCCCTGGGAGTGATCATGCTCGAGCTCCATGCCCAGGAAGACTCTGGCAGACCCAAGGTCCTTCATCTGGTAGGCGGCGTGCAGCAGGTCCTTGACACGCTGGATGGCAGCCGTGTCTGGCGACGCAATGAGCAGATCGTCGACGTAAACTAGAACATCGGCGAAAGTCTGGCCTCGCGGATTGACAAACAGTGCGGGGTCAGCGGTGCTGAGCTGGAGCCCGCCACAAAGGAGCGTGCTGCTGATCTCTTCGTTCCAGCACCGAGGCAACTGCTTCAGGCCATAGAGGGCCTTGCGCAGTCGCCAGACTCTCCCAGTGCCATCGTCGAAGCCTGGGGGCTGCACCATGTAGAGCTTCTCAACCTCCAGTGAACCATCCAGAAAAGCGTTGCTGACATCCATCTGATGTAGCTCCCACCCATGCTGGGCGACCAGGCTGAAGAGTGCCCGGCTAGTGGAGAACCGGCCAACTGGGGCAAAGATCTGGTCGTAATCGACCCTAGGAATCTGGGCAAACCCCTTGGCTGTAAGGCGGGCCTTATACTTGTCCAAGGACCCGTCGGGCTTCCACTTGCGCTGAAAGACCCACTTGGCACCGATGGCCTTCCGTCCTGGAGGAAGGTCGACGAGGTCATACACGTGGTGCTGTCGGATAACGGCGAGCTCATCGACGCAGGCAACATCCCAGTGTGCAGCCTCAGGAGAGGCTCGTGCCTCGCGCAGGGTGTCTGGGTCCTCCGGGCGTACTATAGAGCGGACTGAGAGAGCATGTGCATCTCGAGCCCTAGGTGGGATGCGCATGAGTGCAGCCACGACAGTGTATCGATGCTTATGATGAAGCATGGCATACCCCAGTGCGGAGCCCGGATGAAGGTCTGCAATGATGGCCGAGATGGTCAAGCTGAGGGCCTTGGTGCCAGGATCCCCACTCACGACCGTGGGAGTTGAGGAGACACGTGGAGCCACGGGGAGTCGAGGCGCCACGGAGCGCGGTGCGACAGTCTGCGCACTCACCGACGGTCTGGGTCGGAGGCTGCCGCCTGGGCCACGCGTGTAGCGTGGCAGGGCAGGCGATGGCACTGAGTCCGCCGGGCCAATGGAGGCGGACGGGGTTGCTGGCCCGGAGGGGCCCGCGGATGCAACCGGGGCTGTCGGCCCGGACGGACCAGCGGACGCGACTGGGGCTGCTGGCCTGGAGGGACCAGCGGACGCGAGTGGGGCTGATGGCCCAGAGGGACCAACGGACGCGACTGGGGCTGCCGGCCCGGAGGGACCAGCGGACGTGACTGGGGCGGCCGGCCCGGAGGGACCAGCGGACACGACTGGGGTGGCCGGCCCGGAGGGACCAGCGGACATGACTGGGGGTGCCGGCCCGGAGGGACCAGCGGACGCGACTGGGGCGGCCGGCCCGGACAGACCAACGAAGGCGACTGGGGCTGCTGGCCCGGAGGGATCAGCGGACACGACTGGGGATGCTGGCCCGGAGGGACCAGTGGACGCGACTGGGGGTGCCGGCCTGGAGGGACCAGCGGACGCGACTGGGGGTGCCGACCCGGAGGGACAAGCGGACACGACTGGGGCTGCCGGCTCGGAGGGACCAGCGGGCGCGACTGGGACTGCCGGCTCAGAGGGACTGAGAGATGTGTCACCCGGAAGCGGCAGGATGGAGGACGCACTCACCACTCCCCCACACGACGGGATAGACACGGACGAGCCGGAGCAAATGAGGTCGCGAGGAAACATTTCCTCGAAGAAGAGGGCGTCCCGGGACTCAACGATGCAGTGCCAAGAGGGATCCCAGAAGCGTCAGGCCTTGGACTGACGAGAGACACCGAGGAAGGTGCAGGGACGTCCGCGGGGGGCGAGCTTGCCGTCCTGCTGTGGGGCGGGCAGCCACACAATGGCCACGCAGCCCCAGACGCGAGCCGGGCGGAGGTCGGCTCGCTGACCGCACCAATGCTGGTATGGTGTGGACTGGCGGGGAAGGGGACCGTGGGGAATCCGGTTCCAGACCCAGGTCATGTAGGCCATGGCTTCAAAATAGAAGACATCGGAGAGACCAGACTCGGCCCGCATGGTGCGGACGGCGTCGGCCATGGTACGGTTCCACCGTTCGGAGACACCGTTCTGGGCGGGCGTCTAAGGTGCGGACGTCTCATGGCGGATTCCGCGGGAGGCGAGAAAGGTCGTCGCTTCACCCATGTGCACACCACCGCGATCGGAGTGAAAGCGGCAGAGAGAGCGGCCACACTCGCGCTCCGCAAGGACAAGCTAGTCTTGGATGGTGTGGGCGACATCGCTCTTCTGCCGAAGGCAGAAGACCCAACGGTAGCGAGAATAGTTGTCAGTGAGGGTGAGGATGTAGCGACCATGCTCACCGACGGACCCGGTGGGGAGATGACCCATGACGTCCGAATGGACAAGGTCGAGAGGGGCGGACACACGCGAGGAAGACAAGAGATACGTGGACCAGTGCATCTTCCCCTGAGCGTAGTCAATGCACTCACTGGCGCACGGGAGGGGGAAAGTCTCCGGGTCAAGGTCCTTGACCGGCTGGGTGCGGAGCATGCTCTCTATGGCGGCAGAGTGGACGTGGCAGAGGCGGGGGTGCAAGAGGCGAGTGTGCTGAGGAGAAAGCGTACTGGTGACAAACACATGGCCTGTGGCGGCCGACGGGGAGGAGATTGAAGGAGAGGAGGAGAGGCGAGGTACATGCCATCGGTTGCCACGGGCGGTGGCGTGTAGTACAACAAGACCAGACGGACGCAACAACACAGTGCCAACACAACGCGAGTGCACAACGTCCATGCTCATGCGCTCAAGGGCAGTGACGGACAGAAGGCTGAGCTCAAGACCAGGGATGAATAGGACATTGGTCAGAAAGACGTCACCGGAGGGACCACGGAAACGAACGGTGCCAACACCACGGACAGGCAACACCTGGCCAGAGCCTGTCCGGACACCGGAAACATCGCCTACAGGACCGAGCATACTAACGGCCTCACGAGAGGCCGTCATGTGATGCGTGGCCCTGGAGTCGATGATCCAGGTCTCAGCAGGGTCCTCGACCGGGGTCGCTAGATCACTAACGGTCACATGGCAGCAAGCCAGGGACGCGGACGCGGTGGAAGGAGGTGCGAACCGAGACTGCCAATCGTCAAGCCAAGCAACGTCGTCCCGGGAAGGGGTAGCGGAGACCATGAGAGACGACGAGACAGACGAGGAAACGGGGCATGACCGTAGCTCAGTCTTACATGCAGGGCTGGACAGGAGAGTAGGAAGTGATGCAACTCGCACTTCCCTAGGGAGGAGGGCGCGGCAGGCCGAGCTGGAGCGCGATGAACTGCTCCAGCTGGCGCTCACGGGAGGACGGCCGGGGAGTGTAGACGGAGTGCGGAATGATAGCGCCGGAGCCCGGGTAGAAGGATGATTGTGCCGGCGCCGACGGCTGCGGCGCTGGTGTCGGCGGGACTAGCGAAGCAACCGGGGTGGTGGAGCTGCTGGACGAGGCCGAGGTGTCTGAGGCGGCGACAGCTATGGCGGCAGTGGCGAGACTGCGCTTGCGCTGGCGACGCATGGTGGCGATGACGCGTGCCTCACCCGTCGGTAGAGGGCACGTGTACCACCCGTGCCCGGGCTGGCCACAATTGTGGCAGAGCGAGCCACCACCGCTGGACCCGGTCGACGACTGCTGCTGCTGCTGCTGACCCTTGCCTTTCTTGTTCTGACGCTTCTTCTTCCCCGACGATGATGAGGTAGCTGCGGCGGGGGAGGCGACGACCACGGAGGCGACAGCAGGGGAGGCGACGGCAGGGGAGGCGACGGCCTCCGTGCGCTGGAGTCGGGACTCCAGACGAGCTTCCTCAATCCGGAGGAAGAGCTCGTATGCCCAGGGCATGAGGGTGTCCTGGGCCGCCATGNAGCTGCGGCGGGGGAGGCGACGACCACGGAGGCGACAGCAGGGGAGGCGACGGCAGGGGAGGCGACGGCCTCCGTGCGCTGGAGTCGGGACTCCAGACGAGCTTCCTCAATCCGGAGGAAGAGCTCGTATGCCCAGGGCATGAGGGTGTCCTGGGCCGCCATGGTGGAGAGGACGTCGTGAGGGTAGTGGACGAAGACGTCCGCATATGCGTCGGTGGCACCGCGCTCGATGGTGAGGAGCGCGGCCAGAGGGGGTGGGGCAGAGGTCCCGAGGCGACAAAGGATGTCCTCCGCCCGCTACCAATAGGAGGTGACCGTCTCGGTCTCCCCCATGTGCAGGGAGTTGAACTCCCGCAGCAGGCGGCTGGTCTCAGCCTCGCTGGACAGGCGATGGGAACGAGTGAGGACGTGCCACGCGGCTGCAGGGTGTGGGGTGGAGCCAGCGGTGAAGTCGCCTAAGAAGGGCTCGAGGGCGAGGCAGGAAGCCGGAGGGGCGACAGGGACTAGAGCCCGGACGGCACGACCAGCGTCATACAACAGGTCAGCTAGGGTGGCATCATACGGCAGGGTGTAGTATGCCCACAGGCCCTCACCCTGCGCCCAGATGCGGAAGCTGAGCTCCCAGCTCCGGAACTGCTCGCCGGCCTGAAGCGGCGGCGGAGGCATCTCAAAGTCCTTTTGCCTGCGGCCGGCACCCAGAGTGGGGCCAAGGACGGAGGTCACAGTCTGCCGCTGGCGCTGAGTCTGCTACTGTGCCAGGTATTACGTGGCAGCAGACACAGCTGGGCTGGCGTGTCCTGGAGGGGGGAAGGATGGCGGCGCACTGGGGGCAGACTGAGAGACCAACGGTTGCAGTACTGCAAGCTGCTGCGTCAGGGCGACGAGTTGTTGCTGAAGAGCAGCGAGGGGGTCGGGGTTGTCGCCAACGACGTCAGAGGGCTGCTGCCGCTGCTGCTCCTCCTGCTACTACTGCTGCTGCTGCTGTTGCTCCTGCTGCTGCTGCTGACCCTGCTGCTCCTGCTGTTCATGTTGCTCCTGCTGTTGCTGCTGTTACTGCTGGTGGTGCTGCTGCTGGTGCTGGTGCTGCTGCTGCTACTGCTGCTGCTCCTGCTGCTGCTGCTGCTCCCGCTGCTGCTATTGCTGCAGCCGCTGCAAGAAAGGGGGGGTGGAGGTCCCCCCAACAGAGGAGGACCCCTCCCCAGTGGGGCTACCAGCCATGGTGTGATGCCCTTTTTGTTTGTTTTTCTTTGTTTTTTTTGTGGTGCTGACGTCAGCAGTGACGTCTGCTGAGGGCGGTGGACGTCCTACCCACCCTTAGGTTTACTTCCCCTTCCCTTGCCCCCTTTTTTTGTTTTTTTTGGTGAGTTGATGACGTCAGTAGTGATGTCAGCAGCTGGATGCTGACGTTAGCAATGGCGATTGTTGGGGCCGCAGCTACAGCTACTGTTGCTGTTGCTGCTGCTACTGCTATAGCAGCAGTAGCTACTACTGTTGCTGATGCTACTGTTGGTGCTGCTGCTGCTGCTGCTACTGCTATAGCTGCTGCTGCTGTTGCTGTTGCAGCTGTTGCCGCTGCTGCTGCTATTGCTGCTGCGGCTGCATTTGCAGCAGCAACTGCTGCTGCTGCGGGCTGCTACGGCTGATGTGGCGGCTGCAGCAGAAAACGCTGCTGCTGCAGCCGTGGCAGCAAAGCTAGTGGTGTGGGGATTTTTTTTGTGCTTTTTGTTCTCTTTTCTCGTCTTTCACAGCGGGCAGCTGCCCGCTGCTAGCTACGAGCAGCGGGCTGTGTACGTAGGCAACCTGATACTCATACAATGTGCGGTTCTGCCTGTCCCGCTCGAGCTCCATGCCAAGGACGACTCGAGCAGGACCAAGGTTATTCAGTTTGTAAGCAAACTACACAAGGAACTTAGCCGATTGGAGAGAAGGAAAGTTGGGTGAAGCAATAAGAAGGTCGTCAACATAGAAAGGGATGGCAAGAAGAGTCGAGGATGAAGGACTCAGGAACAATGTACGATCCACAGTGCTACAAAGGTGCCCCCCTCTTGCAAGGGTGGTAGCGATCTCAATGATCCACAATAGGGGGGACTGCTTCACTCCATACAATGCCTTGCAAAGTCGTCAGACCTCGTCGGTGCCATTTGTGAAATCAGAGGGCTGTGCCATGTAGATTTTTACATCTAGTGTGTCGTGTAGGAAGACATTGTTCATAACCAGATGTTCGAGCTTTCAATTGTAGTACTCCACCAAGCTAACGAGACCACGAACAGTGGAGTAGCTCCCAATAGGTGCAAAGGTCTCGTTAAGGGATTCGAATCTAACAGTAGTCAGTTGCGCCTAGTAACCATCAACCCTGCCATTATACTTCATCTTGCACCGGTGAACATAACGTGCAAAGACAGCCTTCCAACCGCAGGGGGGGGGGGCTTGGTATCCACCAGCTCATACACACCATGCTCACAAAGTGCACCTTGCTCCTCTTGCATGGATATCTCCCAAAGGGTGGCATAAGTAACCTCACAAGCCTCACGAAGACTGGTGGGCTTGGGTGCCGTGATGTCAACCATCGTGGCAGCGACCATGTAGATGATAGTTGCAACCTGGCTGAGTGCGGGAGAGGGAGTTGCAGCAATGGAGGCGATTGCAACAGATGTAGAGGAACGAATAGTTGAGATAACAGATAAGGTGGCGATGGATGCAGCAGCTGATGTTATTGCAATTGATACTATAGCCATAAACAGATGCGTGTCAATGTTAGAAGCTGCTACATCTGAATGACTGAAAGCTACGGCAACCCCATTGTAGGCCTCCTCAGATCACCCACCAGTTGGTGGCTTGTGCACAAGAGACCAGAAAAATTACGGCAAAGGTAGCTATATAGCTAGAATGGTATAAAGCATTGCTACTGTGAGGCCAAGAGCATCAATCGCGAGAGGGGCAGAGGAGGCAGAACTGTCCTGACCATCTGCTATGGAAGCCATGGGCGAGAAAAGGGTTTGGTCTCACCAATTGAAGTTGTGCACAAAGTCGTTGGTGTCAGTCGGAGTGAGCAGGCTGGCATGACGACAAAAGAAAATGAGTATTGGTGTAGCAATGTTGCTACAGCTCCTGCTCCTCTTGCTCATTAACCATCGCCTCCCAATTGCAATCCTCTCTGGGTTGGTAGCCATGATATTTCAAACGAAGGCAGTGACAGTGCTCTTGCTTGGCTTACTCCAAGGCTGTCACCAGCTCGTCGGCAAGGAGACTTTTTCTAGCCTCTGAGGGACTGTCTCCAATGGGCTCCAACTTCGGTTGGAAAGCCAGGAAGACGGCTGCATTGTATTGCGGCTCCAAGAGAATCAGATAAACCTTGCAGTTCTGTGGGAGATCAGCTGGCAATGTTGCTCAGAGCCTGCTCCCTCCACAATTGTGGCTGAGAGTGCGGACAAAAAGGGTGCAGCAGAGTTCTCAACCATTGTTTCTTCTCATCCGAGGTACAAGTGGTAGATGAGCAGGTAAAAAGGGAGCGATGCAAGAGTAAGCAGCAGAAGAATAAGATATAACATCTATGGTTTCATTGGGAGTGGCAACCATCACTGCGACTGCTGTAGTTGTTGTTGGTGCTGCAACGGCTACGCTGTTAGTTGTTGATGGTACATAGTCATCAAGATCAATACCGCCACCAGGCCTGCTTATGTTGCGCTTCGGTCGTTCACACACATATAGTCTATGCCATGGCTGTTGCACAAATTTCAATTATAATTAGAGAGCTGAGAATGCTAACACATTTGCGCATGTACTAGTTGCAAGAAGAACACCGCCTGAGCTATCAAGGGTCATGGGTATGAGGGTGCCAGAAAGTGACAAAATGGGTTGCTCGATGAGAATAATTTGGTACTACACTTGAATAGAGGGTGTTCCACTGGTTCCAACACAATCTCTGTAACTCTATTTGGAGTTTTTTTTAGTGAGATATGATTTTCCAAAGTTTGGAGGTCATGGGTCCGGTTCAGGTGACGTCACCAGGACTCCAAACAAGTAATGTGGCCTGGATTATTGGCCAGAGAGGCAAAGAGTGGCCTTCAAGGCCAAAATGCAGTTGGAGGACCTTCATTCAATGTGTTTTACAGTACTAGTACCTGCACGTGTCGTGGAGAATGAAGTTTCCTTGCATGTAAATGTGGGTGCCGGTCATCCAATTAGTCTAGGAGTGAGTGAGAGAGGGGACTATACAAGGGGAGTGAGTGTAACTTTGTGCTTCTTGACCAAATGAGGCATATAAGGGCTATTGAGAAAGTGTTCATGATGTAACTTATTACTCAAGAGCCGACTCAGACATTCCTCTTCTCCACAAATCTATGTTTCCTTTTGTAATTCTTGTCTGTACAAGGTGTAACTCCCTCACAAATAGTTGGTCCTATCTAGGCGGCTCTTGGTGAGCCTTATCACATTCCTAATGGCTGCCCTAGTTTCCATCAGTAGCTTCAAAGCTAAAACAAGGCTTTGCCTCATCCCTGAGGCACTCCTTGCACCCTGCTGCATGAGAGTCGTTTGTGGGCTGAACGTTGCACTACTATGGTGACATCTGCTTGTATAGTGGCCGGCGTCAACATCGTCTAGTTCAAGGGCAAGACCTTCTTCAACTGGAGGATCAACATGAAGATGGTGTTCATTGAGGAGGATCTTCGAGCTATGTGGAGGAGAAGGAACTAGCAGAAGGCTCTCTCTCTCTCTCTCTCTCTCTCTCTCTCTTCTGGTGAGGCCCATATCTGTTGCAAGAGTGATCGCACCCTCGCCACCATCTACCTCTACCTCACCAAATGGTATCAACTCCATGTCCATGGCATCCTCATGGCCANCAGTCCGCCGAAAGGCGCCTGCAAGACGTAGAAGGCACAGCAAGGAGTCCCGGTGACATCTGGGACTCTGGAACAGTAGTCGGTCAGCTCCAGACGGGTAGGCCGCCGCCTGTCGTCGCACCGGTGTCACCAGGGCCGCCTGCCTCAGGGATCTGCACGAGTATGGACACGGCCGAGTGGTCACAGTAAACTGTACAGAAACGGCACAAATCACAACAAATGTGTTTTACAGTACTAGTACCTGCACGTGTCGTGGAGAATGAAGTTTCCTTGCATGTAAATGTGGGTGCCGGTCATCCAATTAGTCTAGGAGTGAGTGAGAGAGGGGACTATACAAGGGGAGTGTAACTTTGTGCTTCTTGACCAAATGAGGCATATAAGGGCTATTGAGAAAGTGTTCATGATGTAACTTATTACTCAAGAGCCGACTCAGACATTCCTCTTCTCCACAAATCTATGTTTCCTTTTGTAATTCTTGTCTGTACAAGGTGTAACTCCCTCTCACAAATAGTTGGTCCTATCTAGGCAGCTCTTGGTGAGCCTTATCACATTCCTAATGGCTGCCCTAGTTTCCATCAGTAGCTTCAAAGCTAAAACAAGGCTTTGCCTCATCCCTGAGGCACTCCTTGCACCCTGCTGCATGAGAGTCGTTTGTGGGCTGAACGTTGCACTACTATGGTGACATCTGCTTGTATAGTGGCCGACGTCAACATCGTCTAGTTCAAGGGCAAGACCTTCTTCAACTGGAGGATCAACATGAAGATGGTGTTCATTGAGGAGGATCTTCGAGCTATGTGGAGGAGAAGGAACTAGCAGAAGGCTCTCTCTCTCTCTCTCTCTCTCTCTCTCTCTTCTGGTGAGGCCCATACCTGTTGCAAGAGTGATCGCACCCTCGCCACCATCTACCTCTACCTCACCAAATGGTATCAACTCCATGTCCATGGCATCCTCATGGCCATGGAATTTTGTACGAAGCTAGAGTCTATCTACGCATCCAAGTCAATCATCATGAATATGCAACTGTGTTGTCACCTTCGCATTCTCCCCCCTCCCAATAATGTTCTACATAAAGCTCTTCTTCTTCCTCCTCCCCCCTCGTCCTCATACTTCTCATCCTCTTCCTCTACATCCACATTTTCCTTCTCTTCATCCTCNCCCCCCCCTCCTCCTCCTCCTCCTCCTCCTCCTCCTCCTCCTTTCCATCCTCCACCTCATCCTCTTTCTGATCCTCCTCATGTTCCTGCTCCCATTCATCCTCGCCATTGCCCTCTTAATTCTTCTATTGCCTTTGTGATTGTGGTCATCAAATGTTGGATAACATAAAATACAAAGGATTTTAAAAATTTAATTAAAAAGTTAATGTATGTATGCTGAATTAAGGTTCAATAAATTTCTTTGTAATTATTTTAAGCTTACCATCGTGCTTTTTATGTTACTTTGTAATTTGTTTAAACGGCGAGGCGGCGTCGTGTCCATCCGCAGGTTTGCAGGTTTGCAGGTTTGTTTTTCCCGCATTCTTCCGGCGAGGCCTTCGAGGCGTCGTCGTGAAGCCAGCGGAAGGGCGCCCGTTCCTTCCAGACGGCCGATTCGCGCCACTCGTGCGAAAGCACTGCTTTCACTTGTGCGACAGCAATGCTTTTACTTCTGCAAAAGCACTGCTTTCACTTGTGCGACAGCAATGCTTTTGCTTCTGCGAAAGCACTGCTTTCACTTGTGCGACAGCAATGCTTTTACTTCTGCGAAAGCACTGCTTTCACTTGTGCGACAGATACTTGCAGGTGTGCACCTTGTCCACGCCTGCAAACCTGCAAACCTGCGGATGGACACGACGCCGCCTCACAGATGAACATTCGACAGACGCAGTATGCACAGTGTGGCCGTTCAGGATAAGGGGGCTAGGGTCCTGGCTCTCTCCCTCCTTTCTCTCGTCGCGAGAGACATGATTGTGGCCGCTGGCGTGTGGTGTCAGGTCAAGACAGGACAAGCCGACATGATCGGCATGCCAAGGCCGACGGATGTCATGTCCGTCGGTCTGGAAATTCTAGGTGGAGCGAGCGTGACGTGTGATGTTGTACGGGAACAGAGCGGATGTACTTTTGTTCTTTCTTCTTCTTCGTTGCCAGGACGGATGGAAGTGCACTTCGAACACTGCCGTGCAGAAGGGCAACGGAATGTCAGCCACCCGCACCCCACACGTTGGTTGCGGAATGGCAGCGGTGCTGCTGTCACGGCCTGCTGCGCTGCAGCAGGCCGCCACAGCAGGCGTCTTCCGGTGGGAGGACGCGGTGTCTTGTCCAGCAGGGGCGACGCCATTGCTGATATTGGCAGAAATGGACGCCAGCGCCTTGTTGTCAGCTGAGCTGGCGCTCGCTCGTTCGCAGCAAATGCGTATGCTCCATTCTGGCCTGGAGACAGTGAGATTCCAAGCCGTGGTGTCCCAGTCGAGTATAACCAGTCGCTACTGACAGTTGAAGGGAAGTGAAGCTTGAGCTGAGGGCAACGTCCCACTTACCATGGGATGGGACACCACACGGGAAAAGCTTCCCTCGCCGGCGCACACCTGCACGTGCTCGTGTCCAGGAGGTTTCCCTGGCGCTTGAGGGCTGTGGCATGTGCCTCAGCCCTGTGCACGTTCAGCCTGATGCTCGCTGCCTCCCGTGCCCCGTCCTACGTCCGCAGCCTCGCCGCACGCACGTCCTCGCAATCCGTGTCCACCCCTCCACCGCGGAGGGCTGCACAAAGTAAGGGGGATGGATCACCCACGACAGCAAGGTTGAATCTGCAGACAGGTCGGACTGCCAGCGGGGAGGAGTCAGCAAGAGGAGGAGGGAGGAGCATGAGGAGAACAACAGCGGCAGCGACAGAAACAGCTGTGGCGTCCGAAGCAGCAGCCGCCTCATCTGCACACTTGACAACAGCGGACTCAACATCAGAAGGAGCAGAAGCTGCTGCTGCTGCTGCTTCAACAGGCCCAGCAGCAACTGTGCCTTCAGCAGAAACAGAAGCAGCAGTTGATGCCTCCCATGCCATTCCAGGGGTTGATGCCGCTGTGTCATCCTATGCAGCAGCACCAACACCCTCAGCAGAAGTAACTGGACGGGGACCCCTACACTCTGCGAGGGTATCTGCACAGCAATCAGATATAAACGGCAAGCCCACACAGGCCGAGTCAGAGCCTTCTTCAGCGACGCCGCCGGTCAGCCCAGCCAGCTCTCCTCAGTTTGGAAGTGTCCGTGTAATTCCTGACGACAGCAGTGGGGAAAAGGCAAAGGCTCCTGGTGAAGCCGTAGCCAATGAGAGGACATGTTTTCGAGTCATCGCGTTGGACACTGAGGATAGGCCGTTCGATCGGCAGTCGGGGGATAGGGAGGAGGGAGGAGAGGTTTTCAGGAATGGTGTGGACTGGAGGGTGGAGCCCTCCCAAGGGCACCTTCACCGCGCCTTCCTTGTGGCCCGTGCGTTGTATGACAGGAAGCTTCCTGCTGGCGCAGATGGTGGTGAAGAAGGGGACCGTGGGCATTTGTGGGAGGACGGCGATCCAAAAGAAGAAGTGAGCACTGTGTTTGCGCCGCAGGTGCGGTTCCTCCGTCTGAGTGGCTTGCATGAGGTGTGTTACGCACCCCCCCGACCCAGCAGGATGGTTCTGGAGCTTTTTCTTCTCTTCACAAACGTTTACCAGCTCGTCGAATCAATTGACCACGCGCACACGGAAGCCTACGCGGGGCCGCGCACGGTGCTGGCTCTCAACGTGACTGTGCGTGCGCCGGCGTCGGAAGAACCTGAGGCATCCGACCATCTTCCCTCGGACGCAGATCGGTGGCTGTCAAACAGGAGGGGCCTTCCCAGGTGCACCCTCCCCATCCTGGGGTGGTCGCAGGGCGAGGGCTTCTGGGAAGGTTCTGTGTGGCACCCGTCTGCGTGCCGTGCTCCTCGGATGTCTACAGACTCCCTCCTCGGCTGCCTCAACGGTAGAAATATCCTTTTTCTTGGGGACTCACAGCTCCGCACAATCCTTGTCTTCCTTGTCAGCTACCTGGCGTTCCCATCCCGGGCCACATTTCTCAAAAAAAAGGGAAACCGGATTCAGGATCAGCCGGATTGGGATGCGGAGTGGGCGTATGGGCTCCAGGCAAACGACCCGATGATGACGTGGCACACGAGGCAAGTAGAAAGCAAAGATGATGGAGTGGCTGAGGGAAGAAAAGAGCAGGGGCGCATGGTTGAAGCGTCAGTGTGCGGGCACTTCCAGAATGGGTCTGCAACGGCTCACATTCGCACGAAAGTCGGTGAAACTGCGATCGATTTCAACCTGACGTTTGTCGAGCACATGGACTATGCAGTCCATGCGGGGCAGCGTTTGAGGACGCTGCATGGCAAGTGCGGTTCTGCGGCCGACTCACAGGGGGGAGGCGGCGGGTGGAGTCTGGGTGAAGGAGATGGGAGGAGAGATGTGGGTGGCCAAGGGGCTGGTGATGAGTCACGACCGTTTGATTTTGCTGTGGTTGCACGACAGCTGCACGACGTGCTCCAGTTCCAGTCCGCTGCAGACTACGCCGCATGGGTCGCGTCGGGACTCGAACCCGAGATGCGGGGCTTGGTGCGTGGCGGCGACATGGGCCGGGTGCTTGTGCTGGGGGGCCCCGCCGACCAGGAGGGCAAGAAGGCAAAGGATGAGATCCACGCAAGGAATAGGGTTCGGCAGTCTGCGTTTGAAAGCGCAGCGGAGAGGGTGATCCTTGGGCAGGATCTGATTGAGGACGAGGTGTGGGGCACAAAACACCTGGACTGGGGAGTTTACCCCAATGAGAGGGAGGATAGGCGGGAGGGGGACCGGTGTGGGGTCGCACGAGAGGACGAGGGAAAATGGCCTGGTCACGCCCACTTCCTCCGCATCGGACCGTTGACTGCACCGCAAACGGATTTCAGTGCAGATGGCGCGCGTTATGGTTGGCCTGTACATCTGGCTGTGTTGGACTTGTGGTTTGGTTCCATCTTTTGTAGTCAGGGTTCAAGTCCTTGAAGCTTAGCGTCAAGACATGGGTCTCATCTGCTCATGTAGATGTGGCAGGCATGTTCCTGCTGTTTTTTTATGTGGTTTCTGGCATTCTTTTCTATAATACCTTTAGCACATTCTTCCTCTAATCACAGAACAGCCGCTTGCGGCGGAACGTCACTGGTGCCATTGTGCCAACGGTTTGAACTCATCCGAAGGAGAAGAAGGCGTCCAGCGCTTCGTACTCATCTGAAAAAGAAGGGATAAGTCAATTTTCTGCTAAATCTTCAGAAAGACTACGAGTTATGGATGTTTCCATTCACCTCTGCACTTCTGCTTTCTCTCAATGTTTGTGAAGTTCCTGGATATTCCTGAACATTACACTAACTTCCATATATTCTAGAGCTTCGTGGGTTCTCTAAGCCGTTGTGAACACTCTCAGTGTTCCCACACCCTCCTGGAATGAGAGGGGACCGCATGGCGCAGGCTGTGTGGTGACTTAGCCCGCACTTCTCACCACCCAAAAGCAGTGCCCATATGCTTAGAGGACGGTGAACGTCCACATCATGAAGCATCGACCGTCTTTGACAGATGGCCGCAATCGTTGGTGTTGTTGTGCTTTGTGCCGTTCCTGTACAGTTTACTGTGACCACTCGGCCGTGTCCATACTCGTGCAGATCCCTGAGGCAGGCGGCCCTGGTGACACCGGCGCGACGACAGGCGGCGGACTACCCGTCTGGAGCTGCCCGACCACTGTTCCAGAGCCCCAGACGTCACCGGGACTCCTTGCTGTGCCTTCTACGTCTTGCAGGCGCCTTTCGGCGGACTGGGCATGAGGCCCATTTGCATGTTTTTGCATTATATACTCGCNTGTGTGCGCAGAGTTACGGCCAAAACAGTGGTTTTGGGCCGGTTTTAGGACAGCTCTTGGACTGCCGCGTGCGACACCCGCCGTGCGCCGCGGCAGGTATTTATGCCCTGGACCTGTCATTTGTCATTTCTCTCTGCATATGCTATATTGAAGCATTCTGACACTTTGACTTGTGTCTCCTAGCCAAACCCTTGCCGCTCTGTGTACGACCTGTGACTGTCGTCACCGTCTGACTAGGCACTGACGCCCGGTCAGCAGCCGTGTTGCTAGGAAGCTTCTACGCACTTTCTCAGGTGTTCGAGAGTAGTGATTGTTCCTGTCAAAGGACACTGATCAGTGCTGCCAAAGTGTAGCCATCTTTGGTGTTATCAAGCAGAAACTATTGGTGTTAAGAAAATCGATTTTTTTCGTGTGAAGGGGCACTGATTGTTGGTGCTAGCCTGAAACCATGAGCTCCTACCCACTCCCAATGGACACCAATACCTTGACATCAGCGTCAGCTGTGCAGCCTTGTCAAACTAAACATCGACACCAATGCCTTCTGCACAGTTCCCATTCAACACTGATGGCCGCTGCCGCATGCCCGCTATGAGGCTGCACACAGCCGACATTGGGCCGTGCAGGCAAACTCTTGATCTGAATTTGTAGTCTGAGCCACAAACACGTTACGAGACCTTGACAGCTCCATACCTGACAGCTTCAAGTACGTAACGTGCTGTGGCAAGTGGCTCTAGACTTGTGCTGGCACACAGAGAAGCCATGCCTATGTGTTCTTGCGATAAATCATTAATTTGATTTTGGAGCACAGCAGATGGATCCAAACAGAAGGTCCAACACAGCCAAATTAACTGGCCAAGCATACTGCAAACCATCCATACAAAAGTCAGGCTGGGGTGCGGTCAAAGGCCCCAAACGAAGAACATGGGCAGAACCAGTCTGACTTCTCCCCTCCTCTTCAGCAAGCTCACACCGCTTCCCTTGCAGCCTTCCCTTGTCCTCACCCGCATGAACTTCCCTCGGATTGTCCCAATAACCCCACAATTCATCCTCCATCGGATCTTGCCCGAGAATCGCTCCCTCCGCAGCCCTCTCAAATGCAAACTGACGGGCCCTGTTTGTGAGGGGCACCTCACCCTCCGCGTTCTTGCCCTCCTGGCTGGCCGGGCCTCCCAGCAGGAGCACGCGGCCCATGTCGCCGCTGCGCACCAGCCCCCGCATCTCGGGTTCGAATCTCGACGCGAGCCATCCCGCGTACTCCTCTGGGAGCTCAAACTGCAGCATGTCGTGCAGCTGCCGTGCCACCACAACAAAGTCGAACGGCCCCGACTCACCGAACCCTTCCGCTTTGCCCTGCTGGTGCGCCTCGCCGACTGACCCTCGACCATCCCTGGTTCTGTTCCTCCCCTCTAGACCACCCGTCTTATTCCCTCCGCCACCTTCCCCCTTCCCCCATCCGGGAGAATGTGTCCCTCCGCCTCTACCGCAGTTGTCGCGCAGAGCCATCCAATTCCGCACCGCAGACGTCCTGTGATCCTCGTGGGAAACATACGTGAGACTGAAACTGACCACGGTCCCACCAACTCTTGTCTTCACGTCAGCCCAAGTAGAGCCATCGGAAGTCAGACCACACAACTCCGCTTCAAAGCGACGTCCCTGCTCCCCGATTTCCGCGCGCCACACGCTGCCATTCGCGTGCATCTCAACCCGTCGTACTTGCCGATCCTTCGCCGCACTCCCATTACCCCGCTGGTCTGCACTCCCATTCACCCGGACTTCTTTCATGGAATAAAAAATGTTTGCGTGCCCCCAACCCTCCTTTCCCATTGATTTGGAAAAGACACCCCGGGATTCATATGAGAGATAGCTGAGAAGGAACCCGAACACAGCACGGACCTGCGAATCCCCGAGAAAAAGGATATTCCTGCCGTCGAGACAACTGAGGAGGGAGTCGATGGACAGACGCAGGACGCGGCACCGCGCCGGGTGCCAGAGAGCACCTTCCCAAAAACCCTCGCCCTGCGACCGGTCGAGGATGGGGAGGGTGCACCAGGGAAGGCTCCTTCTGTTTGACAGCCACCGATCTGCATCCGAGGGAAGATGGTCGTATTTATTTTGATATGACGCCGGCGCGCGCACAGTCACGTTAAGGGTCAGCACGGTGCGCGGGCCTGCATACCCTTCTGGATGCGTTGGGTCGGCGGACGAGACGAGCTCGTACGCGTTTGTGAAAAGAAGGATGAGCTCCAGAACCAAGCTGCCGGGTCGGGGAGGTGCGTAGCACACCTCATGCAAGCCACTCAGGCGAAGGAACCGCACCTGCGGCGCAAACACAGTGCTCACTTCTTTCTTGAGATCGCCGTCCTCCCACCCATACCCACGGTCCCCTCCTCCACTGCCGTCTGCGCCCACAGGAAGCTTCCTTTCATACACTGCACAGGCCACGAGGAAGGCGCGGTGAAGGTGCCCTTGGGAGGGCTCCACCCTCCAGTCCACGCCCTTCCTGAAAGTCTCCCTTCCCTCCTTCCTCTCGCCCGACTGCTGGTCAAACGGCCGCCCTTTTGCATCCATGACCCTGACCTCGAAGCACGTCTTCTCACCTATCGCAACTTCCTTGGTGGCGTTCTTCACCTCAATGCTTCCATACTCTGGGGGCTTGACTCGTCTGGCTGGATGCGGCGCAGCCGCCGCAGGTGTCAATGCTGCTGTTGTCGGAGGGAGAGCTGCGTCTGCAGTTGTCCCTGAGGGTGCCTGTGCCGGTGCTGGAACTGCTGCTGCCGCTGCTGCTGCCGCTGCTGCTTCTGTTGTTGGTGCTGCTGTCGCCGCTGCTGCTGCTGTTGCTGCTGATGCTGCTGTTGCTGCTGATGATGGTGCTTCTAGTGACTCCTCCCTCCTCCTGGCTACCCAACCTGGGCGTAAACTCGTCGTTGCAGCTGCTTCATCCGCGTCGCTCTGCGCGGCACTCGGCGAGAAAGGGTTGGAAAGAGAGGGCGCGGAGGAGGTGGGTTCAAGACGGGTTCGTTCGCGGAAGGCCAAGAGCATGAGGGCAGAGCAAACAACGGAAGCGGCGCACACAATGGCTTTCACGTGCCAAGGGATCGTTCTGGCATTAGCCCTTCCAGAGAGGGTTTCAAGATGGTGGATGTTTCGGCATGGTGTTCCATGACGAATAGTTAGCTCTCGTCTTCTTGGCCCTTGCGGCTTCGCTTCGTCCCCTCCTTGATGCTTTGCACTCATTTTCTCTTGTTTCTTTCTCTCTCATCTCCACTCACTGCAAATGCTCTCACGGCTTTGCCCCGGGCTCGACAGGGGGCTTCGGGACACTGAACCCTTCCTCGTTTGGAGCTGAACACGCTGACTTGCTGTGGCTAACGGGTGTGCCAGGGCACAGGTCAGGAGCAAGCTGCTGCCGCAGTGTGTCTTGCAAGGTCAGCCAGCGAGGGTCCACTGCTGTGGGCTGCCACTGCTTCCACAGCTTCCACTGCTTCCACTGCTTCCACTGCTTCCACTGGCTCCACAGCTTCCACTGCTTCCGTGCCCACGACGCTGAGACCTCCAGTTGAACACCTGCTGCGACGGCCTGCTGCAGCACGGTGGACTGGGATTGTTTCGCGGTAAGGGCGTCGGCAGAACGGCGCGACCTCATGTGACACGCGAGCTCGTTGGAGTGCGACAGTCTCCCAGTCGCATGGCTCTGTGAAGCGCCACAGTCTGACTCTGTGCAGTGCGCCACAGCCGAACTCTGTGCAGTGCAATGCGCTCCAGTCTAACTCTGTGTAGTGAGCCACAGCCCAACTCAGAGCAGTGCGCCACAATCCAGCTCAGCGCAGTGCGCTGCAGTCCAACTCTGCGCAGTGCGCCACAGACCAAGGGGGTGAACCGGCGCTTTATTTTGTTGGGTTACATAACCTACAATCGGTTCGTGGCCAGAAGATGCTGCCAGAAAATCGTGATTGGTTCATCGGTCATTTTTCTGATATATCCACCAATCACGGAAATTGGGTGCAAGAATTTTTCCGACTCTATGCCCCCCCCCCCACGTCCACGGACGCATAGCTTGGGCCGGTCAATAAGAAAAATATCATGCACATCGACCTAGATGTCCGGACAGACCCCGGATAGTACGCAATGACCAGTCCGACGCCAGGACATAAGGGTACGGACTGCACGTTGGGTCGCTCATCCTTGGGCTTCGCCCTGTCCTGTTTCACGGAACTGGTCGTTGTGGTAAACTCTTCAGACACGTGAACCCGGCTTCAAACAAGGTCAAAATGCAATTGACAGAAAAGAAATTCAACCACCGTCATAGAAAGAGGTAAAAAAACTAAACTCTGGCTATAATCACGTCATGTTTTTCATAGCATAATGAAACATTCAAAATTCATCCAAATTTGACAAATTATTTTTTTGTAAAGTTCATAATAGACTTGTGAAACTAGCATGTTCACAGTAAAAGAACAGGTTAATCTCATAAAAAAAATTCATCAACAGATAAAACGATATTACAAAAACGAGAAGAAATGCCTTTTGAGGTTCTTCTTCAATGTGTTGGTGAATTGCTATATGTAATTTTGTATCGTCAAGCGCATTCGTTAAATTTTCGGTTGTGATTTTTAGCTTTTACATCCACGCAAGCTAGAATAAATCCAACATAGCTTGAAGTAATTTAGGAATAGTTCGCCCAAACCATACACAGTGTTTAAGAGCTCACATAGGCGAACGAAAAAAATTAGTTTGAACGAATGCGGGTGAGAGGTTGGCAGACCATTTACAACCAGTTCTGGCTTCCACGGACGATGTAAAGTCTCATGGCAAACCTTCCATTATGTGGTCCAGATCGCGGGCAATTATTTAGCCCCTTTGGAGATACTAATATGAATACTTTTGCTCGGTTACTATGTAACCCTATGCACACTTCTGGTCGTGACCGACTGAGGCAGGGGGGCTATCTCACCACCAAAAAGCCTAGGAGTTGAACCCTGCCCCCCAAGAGAGGAATCAAGGTAAAGGTTAGGATGTTACCACCAGAGCATGAAGTGAGAGCTAAGGGCAAGTCGGCAATCCTTCTTATTGATTAAATCGTTAGAGATGAGGGCTGAGGCGAAGTCGTCCTCAATAGTTTTTTCGCTTTGCCCGTGAATGTTTTGAGTTTTTTCGAGAGAGCAAGGTGCAAACGAGCTAGATATGTTTTTGGAAGGCCGTCCCAAAAATGGCGATGATCTTGTCGCATGGGGAGGAGGTTGGGTCCGCCCAACGTTCTTGCTAGATGAGATGGAAGAGGGTAGCGCAAAATGTGAACCAAGCAGCACTAAATACTTTGGGTTTAAGGGGGCCTAAAATTGGTTCTGGGACCGTGGGGGGTCTTTCTGGAAAGAGGTTTTTTAAGGTCTCCACACGTCTGAGTGGGTGTAATCGGCGACAGAGCAAGAAGAGTGTTCAATTGTTTCCTCCTCAATACAGAAAGGGCAAGTGCTTGAGCCATTTCGGCGATACCGTATACGACTGGCCATTGGAATAGCGCAGAAGAGGGTTTTGGTCAGCACGTCTCTTAGGCGAAGATCCCAACTATACAACGACCCCAACTATACCTCATTTGTAACTCGATACTTTTAGCCACAACGTCCCAGCGTGCGTACAAATGTGATTTGGTGTCAGGGGTAGTAGCTGTCGATTAGGTGATTGACGTCTCAAAGGTTGTTATCGACACCGTGGAACTACATACCTTACTAAAGAGGAGGACAGTTTTCAATCGCCAACAATTGGTTGACAAGACCCAAGCTGTGTACATCCTTGCCATGTACACGCCGTATGCACCACTTCCAGGTCAATCCATCACTCTCAATATCGCGCCAACCCCTCCCACCCCTCCCACCCCGACCCTTCATTCGTGCAAAGCCATTTCCAGAACATGGGACAATTCCATCTAGTACACCATGAACAACAAGTAGGATGCAAAAACGTGTGCCACTAGTCGATGATTCAGGAGGCTCTACTAAAGATGGCCTCCGTAAAGGATTTAGGACCTGTGACCGCGATGCTACGTTAATTTAGGCTATGTTTTAAATATTCATTGGAGTTTTGCTACTCTAGTGATTGGATAAAAAAATTCTATGACCACACTACTCCTCTGTTGAGCGCATCCTTTGGCCTTCCCGTGCGTCTTTCCCATGCACAGCTACATAATCACCTTGATGCTATTGAACGGGTTTGAAAGCTTGCTTCCAGACATGTAAGGTTGTCAGGTGGATCGTTAAACTACAAGATATGGCAAATTGAGCTTGGCATAGAGTAGTTGGAAACCATTGAAAAAATCAACCCAAAGTAGGCTTCATTGGAGGGGCATCATTTGCCTTGGTACGACATTACGACCAAGTTCTTTTTTGTGGACAAGGTTTGTGGTGGCGACGCCTTCATCTGTGAGAACGCATCCGCTGGCCACGACATCGTGCCTGCATCGGAAGACGGACGCACCTACGAGGACAAAAGTCGTGTATGTTGAAAAGACATTGTGGATGAAAATCTGGACTTCGGCGACAAAATAGTGTAGCACACCACAAATGGAGTGATTTTTGAAGGAAGATTGCCCTAAGATTTCAAATGGTTTGGTCGTGATTCTTGTGAAAAATGGCAAGGAAAATCAGTGGGGTACATCTACAAACCTTCTTTCTGACATAAGGCTTCTATTATGACTTGCATTGAAGCTAGATCCATTCTATTGTGAGGAGTTCATGTACTCTAATGGTGAGGTTTATTTTGAAACTGTTATTGATATATTTAAGATCAATCAACATGTGGCGGAGTTGATTCAAACACATCCGTGGGAATGGATGCTTCGGGGTAATCCACAGTGGGAGAGAAGCACAAGCCTTTACGGACAAGTGAAAGCTTTGATGCATAGAATTGCATGTGTACCTGAGTTTCTTTCCCTAATAATAAATGCCATCAGTTTCACTTGTCTCTCACACCCAATGCATCATCCCCATCAGCATTTTGGTATTGCAATCTGTTCACATGGCCTATGCCATCAAATTCCTCAAGCCACGCATCCTAGCATCACTGCTCTGCCACCCATGAACTGCAACACGATGTGGTACAAGTCTCTGTTATGTGTCGTCAACCGTCATTGGAAATTTAACCACATCCACCACATCTCCTCAGCTTGAATTAAATTCTGAATAACAAAACAAGAGAGGAACAATCAGGATTCGACTATCATAGCGTATGCGGGAACACCACGTATGATGTGGAAGCAACTCTTCAACACACCAAATGCATGTTCAATCAAAGAATGAGCGGAAGAATGTCGGCAACTGAACAATGATTCCGCATCTTGTTTTTATCACCAGTGTCATTTGCGAGTGGTATTAGATGCATGCATCTATGCTCTTCGGGCAACGTGGCTTACGCAAGCACATATATATCTTGTGGTAGGCCATATCCCCATTGCAATGCATCACATGTTATGTGTCCATTGTGGGCGTATCCATCCCAACTGGTCTAGACGTTTGTGAAACACAAGTCGGCATCACTTTTTGCAAGGATGGTTTGCATCAATATTTTTCCTGGTTCACATAAGTGAAACATCGGCGTAAACTGATGGTGATCAACACGTGTGTGAAATCAAATGATCCAATGCACATATTGAAATATGGAAGGCAGTCTCTTCTCCCCTTCTATGCTATGGGTGGTGGGTTACAGGGTTGAGGAGGTCAAATGATAGTAGGCGCCACAATGTTGACTGTAGCTACGACTTCGCATGGAACGTGACATCACGTGGCAAACACACTATGACAACAAAAATAACTTATCTTCCACCCACACAAGTGTGTCGCAAAACCTGGTGTTGTTCCATAGGAGTGCGATGATGCCAAACAAAGACTTACCAACATGTGGGTCATGTTGTTGAGTTCATGTAGCCATAACAGTCCCCCAAAGGAAGTTCTGTGCATGCACCATTTAAGTGCACGTGCACGTAGGCTCCGATGGATGTCTACAAGGAGAAATGATAAATTTATGAAAGTAAATGCATGAAGTGTGACTGCCAGATGTCCACATCCATCATGCAAGTAATACTACTAATTGTCAGCAGCCATGGTTACTATGTGGAGAGGAAGTAGAAACATTGGTAACATGCCTTTCTTTTACAATGGAAGCATGGGTTATCCCATTGTGCTAAAGAGTTTTTTTGGGGAGTGAGACAGCAAGGGTGCACCGTAAAGAGACATCTTTCCATCAACGACATTGATAATGGAGAGGTATCATCTCAGAATCATTACTATGAGCGATTTGTGGCAACTATAGAGCCACTAACCATGGGGTCAACTATCCGACTTTCTGTAGAATCGATGAAGGGGCATTGGAAGTGGGAAATTGGCATTGTTTTGCACAAAATTGGCCTTTATCCAATTCATCCATCTGTAACGGGAGCTTTAACTAATGAACATCAACTTATGTATAATGTACCAAAGAATTAATGAATGAAATTCATCGATTCTGGACCATGGCATTCATTTGCGCCAATTCTACCTATTAGGTAACATGAAGTGGGACCGTATAGCCTGAGATGATGAGGGTTTGAAGCCAGAAAAAAGTGATTCAAACACCAATATTTGAATGAATCGATGAGTTACGAGTGTGCTGGATTTTCCAGGTATTTTTTTCTCCCCCAGAATATTTGAATACCGCTAGATCTCGTCCGAAGCATTATGCCATTTTCCGAACAAAATTTATGTACTCACAAGTACAATGTGCGTTGACACGTATTTGTATCACATATCAGGATTTTCTCAAAATCAACAAATTTATTTTTGTTTACAAAACCCCCTTGTAGCGTACAGGGATTATGGAATTTATTAAGGTTTGTGCACCTCCCAGGCCCCGCAAGAGCGGGGCTTCGGAGGTTCCCGTTCAATCAAGGCAGATTTTAGTCTCTTGAAGTTATTCCCTTTTAATCTAGATGTGTAAATGTGTCTTTTCTATGCTTTCACTTGTCTGAATGTGACCAAATATCTGGCCAAAGCACTACAATTCAAAGGTCGTTGGGTTTTTTTTCTTGATTTGGCTATGGCATTGCACAAAAGCTTCCTTTCTCCCCCGTTTTCATCATACGGAAGCCTCAGGTGTTGATCTGTAGCTTTGTGCTTGCTGTAAAGGAGGGAATAAGACATGCAAAGACATTGGCAATCTATTGCAAGTGTCACACTTCTGTTATTTATTCTAGCAAGAAAATTTTGGAGAATCAGAAGCTCACCACTTATCTCAAGATTGTATTATGGTTCCATGCTTATGTGGCTTGCCTCCCAATGTGTGGAGGCTGAAAACTAAATGCCTTAAGATAATTATGTATAACGTATAATGTCAATACTTCTAGAGGGAACACGTTTGCGAAAAGGTCTATCTTGTCAAGATTTGACAGATGATATCATAATTATGATTGATTCTTTGTAATATACTCGTAACATTCAAATGAAAAATCTTTTAACATGACACATGCTCCCCTCTCTTTCTTGCAATCCCTCTCTAGGTTCCTCTTCTTTAAGTCCATGCAGTCGATACTATCAGCACATCAAATCCTGGAAACTTGATTCACTAAAGAAGCACATGTGTTGTTCAGAATCGTGTTTTTCCAACTGATGTGAAGTACCAAGCATAAGGTGCATAGTCAAAGGGTTCAAGAAAATCCAATTGTAATTACAGGGGTTCCACAACACCTAACTTTACAATCAAAGCGTCGGATCACCACCTGAAAAAGCTTCTGGTCTTTCCATAAGCTAATTGCAGGCATGAAAATGTTGAGAAGGTTGAATGTAGAAAAGTTAAGATCAAGAAGTCATACAAGATACAAGCATTGGAGGAAGAGGAAGGGGAGGAGGGGGAGGGGAAGGAGGGGGAGGAGGAGGAGGAGGAGGGGGAGGAGGAGTAAGAGGAATAGGAGGAGCAGGAGTCAGGGGTGGCGAGGACGTAGGACAAGAGGTGAGGCGAAGAGCGAGAGCACAAGCAAGGAATGGATGTGTAGCTTCAAGGACAACGAGAGACTTGGAAATGACACTAACAACCTTCGAGGGCAAGGCAACACACGTAGTGGAGTGAACATCTAACAACTCAAAACATGACTTGTACAGTTCAACGGCAGGTGCAGACAACGTGAAAGAGGGGTTGGGAGGAAGGACGGGAGTGGGGACAGGGGGTGGTGATGGAACGGGAGGAGGCAAGTGATCCAGGGGGCCACTAGGACGGAGGGTGGCAGCAATGGGAGAAGGGGAGGTGGAGGAGGAAACAGCACGCATGCCACGATGATGTCCCATGGCAATATGAAGGATTAGGGTAAAAGGGGGTTAGAACGAGAGAGAGCGAGAGAGAGAGAGAGAGAGAGAGAGAGAGAGAGAGAGAGAGAGAGAGAGAGAGAGAGAGAGAGAGAGAGAGAGAGAGAGAGAGGG
>SZWC01015240.1:44677-66856 GCA_023375785.1 Penium margaritaceum
ACAGACGGACGAACGGACGTGCGGAGGGAGGGAGGACGGGAGGGAGAAGGAAGGAGGGGGGATCAAGGGAGGGAAGGGGGGAGAGGAAGAGGGGGGAGTGGAGGGGCGAGGGCGAGGGGGGGAGAGGAAGGAGTGAGAGTGGCTCACCCGAGCTGCCAGAGCAATCCAGAGGGGCGTGGTGACGTGGGGCACCTCTGCACCAATGGGGGCGCCGCACGCCGATGGGGGCAAAGGTTGAAGGTGACGGACCGCACCGCGCGAGCCGCGGAGGAGGGCACCGGCACGCTCGCAAAGGGGGGAGGTGCACGCCAAGGGCGTCGAGCAGGTGGATCGGCACCACACGAGCGGGGAAGGGGGGAAGGGGGGGGGAGGCGGCGTGCTCGACGAGGGAGGGGGTGCGCACCATGGACGCCGAGCAAGGATCTGCGCAACGTGCGGCTACGGGGGGCAGCGCAACGCGCACCGATGGAGGACCGCGCAACGCGCGACCGGGGGAGGGCGGAAGATCGCCGAATTCGGAAGGCGGAAGGCGGAGCGGAGCGGAGAGTTAGCGGGGGGTTAAAACAGCGAAAGCGGAAGGCGAAAGGCAGAAGGCGGAGTGGAGAAGGTAACGGAACACGGGAAACCACAGGCACCGGACTTGGCTTGATGCCATGTTGAGAAGGTTGAATGTAGAAAAGTTAAGATCAAGAAGTCATACAAGATACAAGCATTGGAGTACATGTACATGTAGTTTCCGTCCAAGCGCCATCGCACTTGGCTTGACGCTCATGAACGGTCATCGCAACGGCTCATAGCCGTTGACTTAATGGGCACTTAGTTTAGAGCAAGACTCCTAACTGGGGCAAGGACACTAAATGCCCTGGTTCCCTAATTCCTAGCACCACAAGGAACATTGACTACTTCAACATGAAAGCATTAGTCTAGCATGACACATGAGTATGGTCCAGTAGGTCAATAGTAACGACCTATGATGAGTACTTCAACAGAAAATTCCTTTTGTTCTTGCCAAAATTCATGGCTATGTAGACGGTCTGGAATATTTAAGTTTTATCATCCCTTTTCTCTTCTTGGCTGTTATCCAAACCTGCTCATCCAAAGCAATGTCTCGACATTGTTTTTGGTTGCAAGTCCATCCCGTGAGTTGTCTCCTTTGCCACTAGAAGGCATGGCAGGTCACTTTTTCCTCTATTGTAAATGGATGGACAATGTCCACACCAACAGCCGAATGTCACATGGAATTACTTTGGCAGATGGTGTGGTTGGAACCGTATCTGTTGATACATCAGCGTCACGAGATCTATAACGTCGAAGTGACAAGCGGCTATACTAAGGCTGCCAAAGTGAAGTCCAAAGGTGTGTGCCCTTCTTGCATGTTATGGAAGAGGATGGTGTGGGAGTGTAAAAGAAGGAGAACATAGAATTGGGATGACTATGGCAAGAGGAACAAGATCTTCTGCTTGCAGACTTACCAATGAGAATGACATGGCATAACAAAAGGCCTCAAGGACAAGGGGTTGACATCAAACCCCTGTTTTTATGACATAATATGTGTTTAGGGGATCCTTTCTGATGAAAATGAGGTCCTTCCAAGGATGCAACACACTTATTTTGACGGTTTGGGAGCTTGGAGTAAGGTTTCTCACAGCGCCTAGATCCTTGGAGCTAGGTTTCTCACAGATCCTAGATCTAGGATCACTTTCCCAAATCTGGCATACATCTAAGCTGATTTTCACTGCTTCACTGATGCTCATAGATCATTGAAGGTGCGGGGTTAGGAAATGATTGATGGCTCATTGAAAAGCCTGAAATCCAGAGATTATGCTCGCCATATTTCAGCATCGGTGAAGCACAACATAGTTCTTGGAACTTCGACAAAGCTACAGTGGTCACAGGAGACTTTGGAGCAAATTTCTGACTTAGAAAAGAATTACTCAAAAGAGAGGTGTCTTGTATGTATGACACTACTAGAAGGCAAGAATTTACACCAAAAAACAGTCTCCCTAATGTTCCAGGGCACAGGTGAATAAACTGGGATTTTTAGCACTTTTGTTCACCAAAGTTGTGCCTATACGACTGTTGGAACACTGCCTGTTTGCTGGCAAGCTTACCAGCTAGCATCCAACACTCAAAATGTGACTCACATCGCTAAGTTGCTGCTTGCCAGAAGAGCGGTTTGTTAGGAAAATTAAAGAGCGCTGGACTTGCAATGTCAGTGCTAGAAAGACGGTGAGCACACGTACAAGGTCAGAAAATTCGGGGCTCTGAATTGCCCACTTGACTTTTTTGGCTCGGTGACTTATTCTTCCATTTCTACATTGATTCTTCATTATGGTCTTGTCGTTGCTCACACATAGAAACCTTTTGTGCGCCATGTGCACAAAAAACTAGTTGAACTGCTAGGTTTGGCCATCCATGTGCGAACAGTGTATCCGCTTCACAATCATTGCGTCGTACGATGTGTCTGCATGCTTGCAACATCACCATATGAACAAAAAAAATTCAAACCTGCCAAATTTACTGTCAAAAATTATTATTTTTTTCTTTCTTTCTTGCTCTCACACATCACCTTCTGCCATGCTGTCAAAGCAGCCGGGGGTTTTGCCACCATCATTCACCAAAACTCCCACTGGGCTAATGCTCACCAACATAGAGCAAAAAGTATCATGTGTTAGGAGATAGTCCCATACCTTGAGAGCACTACACGTGCTTCTCCTTTAAATGTGAATCAGTCAAGGAATCTTCCACCATCTTCTATATGGATCAATACTCCAAGTGAACTACTCCCATCTTTACCTTCTTCTGTACTAAGTGAAACTGAATGTTAACATGTTTCTTTCAAGCATCAAATGCTGGAAACTTGGCCAAAAGGATGCAACTTTGGTTGTCAAAGTTGAGGAACACCAGACCCTTGTTGACTCCGAATTCACCAAGAATGTGGCTCAGCTAGATGGTCTCCTTTGTGGCCTGCATAAGGGTGATGTATTCAGCTCAAGTTCTGGAGAGGACAAGTATCAACACACAAGCGTGTGCTGCACTTGATCGCATACCATTCTCTAAAAAGGAGTGCATATCTGGACACCCTCCTGTGATAATCCAGTTTTGAATTATATGCATACTGCATCCGTGTAGCCTTCCAACTTCTGCTCCTTTTTTCTTCCTCCGAGGACAAGCTCCCAATCAGCATCTCCCTTGATGTAGTGGATTAGATGCGTCATGGCAGCCGAGTAATCTGTTGTGGGGCTGCTCATGAAGTGGCTAATAGCTCCCATTGCAAAAACGATGTCAGGATGCATAGCCACTATGAGGTAAATCAAGCTCTCCAACACGAGGCGATACTCGGTCGACAAATGTGCTTCAAAGTCTAAGATGTCAACTTTGACAAGCTTTTCTCCCACTAGCATTGGGACTGGTACCTGTGCACAACTTCTCATCTCGAACTTGCCATTTATGGTCAATCACTTCAAAAGTACACACCGATAAACTAGTATCCAATTTTAGAACATATGTAGAGGATGTTTGCTAGAAATGAGTTACCATTAATAGGAATGGTTCCTGGAAGTTACGTGTAAATCTTAAATACACAAATACCTCAATGTATTCTACCCTAAATATTTCATTGAAATCCTTTTGCTTTCTCATATCTTTCATTTTTTTTAATACTAATAATTATAAATCATGAGCAACACATAGGTGATAGATATAATCTTAACGAATGTGTCCTATTATGTGTTGCTACACTATTTGTGTTATGCTTGCTTTATCTTACCGAACCTATTTGTGTCGTCCTTTGTTGTAATATACATTTAATGTCATTTGATTTTGGTTGGCGAAGTATTCACATTATGGATATTCGTGTCTGAAACATACACTCACCTCAAAGCATACAGGGCAAAAATGCCCCCTAGGAAATAGCAAGGCAACATCGCCCTCGAAGTTGCACCTCGCCAACTTCGAGTGCGACGCCGCTCACTTCTGACATCAGTGTTGCCGATGTCTGAAGCAAAATCAACAAGAACAAATCAATATGACCCCCCATATTTCTCGCAATCAAACCAGAAGAAAAACCCTTTCTTTGACTGGGGGTTTGGGATTTTATGTTTTTACTTGCCCGGGCACCTGCAAGGCCCTGCGGTAGCTGGACCTCACAAGTTCCCCTTTTTTAAATATTGCACCCACCTGAACTTGACAGTTCAACCAATTGAACGGCAGGGTTGAAAAGTTCAAGGTTGCCAACTCTCAAACCCGTTCTCAAGAACCCCCCGAACATTAAGCAAACTCCTTATTTGCACTCCGGGAGTGGGGTTTTATGTTTTTACTTGCCTGGGCACCTACTGGGCCTCACGATATCAGGGCCCGACAGGTTCCCTTTCTTTCACCAAGAAAGGTGCTGATAAACAAATACACAATTTCTATATTTGAGTGTCTATCCATGACATTCTCCAAAAAACCACCCCAATACACTCCTAGCATGGAGTGGGGGGGGGGGGAGGAGGGGCATGAATTGCCCCTCCTCCCGCTCCCCCACCCCAAGTCGAAAGTACATTAGGGTGGTGTATCAGAGTGTTTATGTGAGTTGTATCAAATAATTAAACTTGTGTATTAAGAGAGAGTACCAAAGAAGTATACACATGTCTCGTATAGATAGACATTTCCGATACACTCCACGTTACACTCCCCAAATACACTTGACGTGTTTGGGAGGAGGGGGAGTGGGTGGCGAGATGGAACATTGGAATACATAAGTTTCAACACCTCACATTTCCACGACACACCCCTAGATACACCCCTGAGGTACACTCGAGCTACTTCGGGAGGGGAGGGGGGGTTCGCGACTGGGTGTTGGGGTCCTATTATGGAACGAGTATGGAGTGTAGTTATCTAAAATACACAACTTGTATTTCTAAGTTTGTATCCATGACACTCTCCGCTACACCACCCCAATTCACTCTTGATATGGACGGGGGTATGGATAGCCCTCCTCCCCTCCCCTCCAAGTTGAAATTTTATTGGGATTGTGTATTGGAGTATGTATCTGAGATGTATTAAATCTGTAAAATTGTGTATAAAGAGATAGTACCAGAGAAGTGTACAAGTGTCACATATCGATAGACATTTCCGATACACTCCACGCTACACTTCCCTCATACACTCGACGTGTTTGGGGGGGATGGGGGGGCGAGATGGAACATTGGAATACACAAGATCCAACACTTTGCATGTCCAGGATACACCCCCAGATACAATCCCCATATACATTCAATGTATTCCAGGGAGGGGGGGAGGGGCACCACGGACTTTGTCGGGGTTGAGCAAATGACATGAGCAGCCCCTTACGAACTTCGAGCATGGTCTTAACTGTGGTGTATCCAGTCAAGAAGTACCTCGCAGTGTTGCGATTAGTTTGAGACATATGTGAGAAAAGACCAATGTGCCCACCATATCATTTATTGACCGATCTACGTTATATTACATATCTAAATACATATAATGAAAAAAAGTTAAATACATATGAAACCACGGGAAACCATAAGTGTTTCACCAATGTTAACAGTTTGTTCACTAAACACTTGTGAACTTCTAGGAACCTAACACATTGCATGTATCATATGCACACATTACACAGTGAATTAAAATAGCACGATTAACCATGACTTGAACTTGCCAAGTATTTTTTCCATGTAGTAGGTGTTGTTCAGCGTAATGGTGCATGCGGCACGGTCTCAACTGGGCTGAATGCTGAGAAAGACCTTGGCTTCACTTATGTCTATCATCTCAAATGATACCTCCGTGTCCTGTTTAGATTGAGTAAGGGGCTCAAGTGCACTTGCAAAGATGATGAGGTCATCAACATAGAAAAAAAGGATGATTAATCTCCCTTTGTTTATGTCATGCATATAAACATTGTGGTTGGCCTCACTTATCACAAAGTCGGGACCTCCTAAGTGCTCATCTGACCTCTCATTACATGCACGTGGTGACTGCTTGAGACAGTCTAGTGACTTCACAAGAATGTATGCAAGGTCCTCTCCTCCATCTTGCACAAAATCCTCAGGTTGTTTCTTGAACGCCTCCTCCTTGAAATATCCATTAAAATATGCACTCGTTACATGCACGTGGTGCATCTCCCAATTCTGCAATGTGACTTGAGAGAGAGGATGTCAATGAAGCTAAATCTCATGTATCGTGATGTGAGGTGAGAAGGACAAAACAAGTTGTATGACCGGTGTTCTGATAAATCCATATCGCATGAAACCTCGGATGCGGAACTCGCAGACGCTCAATTGGAATTGAGCAGAGCATGCAAAAAAACCACCAAGGTAAAAGGTTCGAGGAAAGAGCCCAGTGGGAGGGATTTTCTACCTGGACCATCTTGAAAACCTGAAAAAAAAATTGAACCAACTCTTACAACATGTTCTAATGTTTTATTGTAGTCGATGTCTTCAACTTTTGTGAAGCCCCTTGCACAAAACGGTGCCTTGAAGTGGCCGATGATACTGTCACGGTGTTACTTGAGGAGGAAAATCCACTTGTAGCCCACCATCCGCCGACCTGCCGGCAGAGGCATGAGTTCCCATGTCTGGTTCATTGGAAGTAGTTTCACATCCCCTTCCATCGGTGTACGCCACTTTGCTGCATGATTACTGCTTAGGGCCTAGAAAAAAATGCGTAGGCTCATGTACGGTTGCAACAAACGTACAATTTACTATAACATGGCTGAAGCAAGTTGGCAGCCTCATAGTACGGCTTCTTTGCTTAGATGGGTGGCTCGGCACCTCAGCTGCAATATTGGAGCTACTCTTTGTTGTGTCCACTTCCGACTCTGTGATGCTAATTGTGGCTGTGGCTTATCTTGGTGCCAGATCTATTCTTCGGTAGAGCTAAAAATGTTGGTGATACACTTGGATTTGTTGTTTGTACCTTCCTCATCATCCATCATGGCCTCATATTCCTGCTCAATGGCCATGTCTCTTGGGAGGAAGGGAGGAAACCCCTCAAGACCTCATGAAAAATTTTGTCCACTTGATCTCAATTGCAGCAAGAGGGCAGGTTTGGCCATCCCACCTCACAAAGGCCAGGGGGTGGCCGGTGGCCAGACACTTGCTGGGTGCTGGCCAGCTGGCTGCCGGCTGGCTCGATGGTTGGCGGCCAGTGAGGTGACCGGATGGCCACTTGCCGGCCAACCACCAGCCACCGGTCGAGCTCGTAGATCGATCAGCAGGCTAGATGCGACGAGGGCCTTCAAGGCAGAGGCCTCGCACCCTTATCCTCACTCATCCCTCCACGTCAATAGGGCAAACAAGGAGGAGGGAGACCATGAGCAAGAGAGAGAGAGAGAGAGAGAGAGAGAGAGAGAGAGAGAGAGAGAGAGAGAGAGAGAGAGAGAGAGAGAGAGAGAGAGAGAGAGAGAGAGAGAGAGAGAGTTTAGACAACACAGAATCATTGTACATGCCTTGTACACTGCAATTTTGTTTCATCTTGTGACGAAAATTAGTCAAAATTCAACTAGCTTGTTCTTCAAGTTTGCACATGAAAAACTCGTACAAGCTCATGAGTTTGGGATATCACCCTCCTCATTTGTGACTTAGCACGAGGGGAAAGGGTGTCAACTGAAATGGGCCTCTGAAGACTCAAAATATCCGTGTCTACGAGTATCGGTCGTTGATAATGATTTCCTCTAGAGTCATAAATAGGGGAAAATGCGGCTCAAACAAGGGCCCATCTATGGCCCTTGTTTGAGCCCTAGATGCCATTGTATGATTTTCAAAGAAGACCTTGATTCATGAACAAGAGTCACAGCCATTTTAGTGATTTTAAAGCAAGAACGACTATGGTGACTAACTCTGTGATGGTGATCAATTGTGCAGTGTAGTTAAAACGTCACCAACAGCTACACTTGTAGCAAAAAAACCAAAGGGGAGTACGGGCTTCAAACGTAAAAGTTTAAAACAAGTATAATTAAGCTAGAAAGCTTTTAATGAGATTTTTCTCCAATTTCTCCTTGCATCTTTTTTCTCCCAGGAGGCTACCAGATTCTTTGTGGGACGGGATGGGAAGTGTTCACCTCCAAGATATCCTCGTTTTCCTCCTTTTAAGCTCATACCCTTTCTCTTTGGCCCAAGAATTGACGAAGGATGTTCTCCCATAGCATAAGTACCTCCCGGACTGAAGATCAAGGAAGGTGGCAGTGGAAAGAATTTCTTAAGGCCTCCCAATCACTGTGGGCTCAAGGGAGACGTCCTCAAGGAGGTGCAAGTGGTGTGACGAGAAGTCAGGAGGAGTCCAAACAAGGTCAGAAGGCAAATGGAAGGAAAGAAAAGTGATGGAGGAGTGAATGGGGTTGTGAAATCTATACTAGAGTTTGTCTCATTCCTTTGTCCTCACTCATTAAGCGGATCTCAGTGGTATTACTTTTGGCATTATTTTTTCCTTTTGTTTTCCTAGCTCATGTAAGCGACATAATGTGGTGATTCACGGCTTCGGAAGATATCTTCAAACCCACGTGTTTGTGCCGTCTGTTGTGTCATATATTATATTCTTTTCTACCATGTGATTGTGTCGACCATAGCTACTTAAGAAAGTAGAAATTCTTATCGTGTGGTTGAGCCATCAACAGAGGCATAGAAAAATACATTTCTTTTTCTACTAGCTTTACCAAACATGAGAGAAAAAAATGACAGTAAGAGATGTGACACCTTTTTGAGATTGTGATTTGACCCCTCACTAAGGGGTCTTGACGTGCTAGTTGCATGCACAACGGTATGAAAAATGCCAGACTGTCCATGACCAACAAGGGCAAGAAGGTGATGACCTCACCACACACCCTCCTCGGACTCCAAATGTTGGAGGCCGTCGCCATGAGCACGGTAGCCAAACCAACGGCTATCGTGCCGAAGGCAATCCACACTAAATTTGGTGGAACTGATAAGCATGTGGAAGCCAAAGAAGTGCTTCTTCAGAATTCCAACATGAACATAGACAAATTCCATGAGACAAAGGACATCCTCAAAGAGGACCAACCGAACTTAGACCTCAATAAAGAGAAAAATTGGGATGGGATCGACGAGGATCACTCCCATCGTCATCTTCATAAGGAAAACTCGAGCCAGTCGCTCGGAAAGGGCAAGGATCCTGCTAAGTCAGAAGAAGCTATCAATAACAACAATGATGCTGCCAGTAGAAAAAATGCCAAAAGTGGCCACACGGGAATTTCTCATGAGCATGAGCCAGATGATGCCACGGCGAAGTCAAATTTCTCCACTCGCCAGATGCTCGTGGAGTTGACCACCAAGAAGGTGAAGAAACTCAAAATAAGCACCACCGGTGGAGGTCTAACACCACCCAAAGGAGTGGGATTGGAGACCTTTCTTACGATGTGACTGTGATGGAGCATTTCTACGCCCACTCAAACGTCATGACAGCCAATATCTTCCTTCTGAAGTTGGGCTTTCTCAGGGACGTTCACATGAACCCTCCTCTCCTTAAATGGGCAAAGGTACATTGACAATGCAAGTTTCTAGAGGCCATCACCAAGCTTCTGATGAAATCAAAGCTGAAGTTGGTGTTCGCCAATCTGTAGGTCCACCTTGAGAAAAGAGTCACGGACCTTGACTGTGATCACTGGCTCCAACGCCTGGACGTTCACGAGGCAACACGCTGATGCAACGGCCTCTACAAGGTGTTTAGGACCGTAATCCAGATGCTCATATGGTAGTAGTCGAGGTGCATAGCAAAAAGTCATGAACACATCCTTCCTCCTTAGTGTGGAGATCTTTCAAAAGCTCTCCATGCTGACCGTCTCGTTGAACTAGATAAAGTATGTTATGCTTGTGCAGAAAGCTCCCCTCGGTCAGTGGGACAACCTTGCCATGACATGACTTGAAAAGAAGCTCTTCAATTATGTGGTCAAGGAGCGAGGCGTGTAATAGTCTCATCTTGCGTGGCAGCCAATACCGTGGGAGGGCTTTTGCACCATCAAGTGGAAGAAATGCATCTAATGTAAGGAGGCACATCGGGTCTTCAACAAGCTCAAGGACGTCATGAATTTGAGCAGCTTGCTCAAGTCTTATTTGAGCTTGTTTACCAAGCTCATGGAGGGAGCCAAAAGATCTACCAATGCTGATGATACCCATACCTTCAATTGTGTGGAGATGTTGCTCTTGAAGTACGTGTGTGATGGTCTTGCAAGTGAAAAGGTGAAGGATAAGATCACCACGACGGTAATGGGCCATTTTTAGGCAACCTAGGTCATTCCTAGAGGTCGTTACATGACTAAATGAGTGAAGTGTATTCGGCGAACTTGAAGCACTTTTCAAATGTACACCCAAACACACATGTATAGCAAGGTCGTGTCATGCGCATGACACTGTAGGGGCTGGAGGGACAGACAGCCGATCTCAAGAAGGTTGGCGATCTACAAGCATGTCGAACCCGTAGAAAGACCCATCAATGCGAATGTGACTCAAACCACGGTAATGATGGTCCATGAAGGGAGTATCTTGTCTCAAGAAAGAGGGTGCAGCTCGTCGACAGGGGCGCGCCTTACACGAAGTGCCAACTTGAGTGTGGCATCATAGTGAGTGGTAAGGCATATGGGGATTTACCACCTCCCCATTGGATCTATACACAAGCAGGCAATCTGCCTCCTTCTGTGATAGTGATTCTTCACAAAAAAGTGGTAGACGAGGAGGAGGTTGCTCAGGTCTAGTTGATGCAAATCCATTACAAAGAGTGCAAGGAAGAAACTGAAGACCCAGCAGATCCATGGCTTGTCTTTGGCAAGGCTTGCGCCCAAAGTTGCGGTTTCGTGAATGTGGGATTGGAGGAGGTTATTACTTCAGATCGGGTGCAGAAAAGAGGAGTTGAGGATGCTGGTGGCGAAGAGCAAGAGAAGAATGAATAAGGGGGAGAGGAGGTGGAATACACACTTGTTAACGAAACCTTTCCTCCACTTATAGGGCTGTAGGAGGAAAAGAGTGTCAATCAGACACAAGGGTTGGAGTAATTGTGCTCCATTGGCCACAAGGAAGGTTTTGCGAGCTCTTGGTTGCTTTTTGGAGCCATGATGGGATTTTTCTGGTTCTGAACTCATGGATTCTCAAGAGGAAAAAACATTCCTACTCATTCCCGCGCACGAGCATGCATCTTCGTAAATCATGCCCATCAGTACTACCAAAAAAGTCTCTGTCATTTGCCTCTCCATCAAGGGTCACAACTTCATCACTCCTAGCGGTTGTTGTGTACTGAGAGTCACATTGATGGGGGTTGCATGCGCCTGCATGCCCTAGACTCATTTTTAGCAAACATTACAATTGGTGCTTGCGTTGGTAACATAACAAGCACTTATACTGGTGTAGTTCTAACACTTTTTGTTGGTGCAATCTTCTCCAGCGACATCAGTGTGATCGGAGCTTCTTTCGGTGTCAGGGCCAACAGGTAATTTTAATGAAATCCCAAATGAGTCTAGGGCATGCAGGCCCATGCAGGCCCATGCAGGCCCTAGAGACATGAGCGCTGGTGGTGAGCGGGATAAATGCAGCGTCAAAATTTGGCTAAATCTGGAAAGAATGAATGAAGAATCAAGGAGAGGATATAATGAGCCTTGCTGAGGGCTTATGTACTGGGGACTGGCGGCTAGCCCACCAGGCCCCGTCATCCCCGTTGCACCAAAAGGCACAAACGGGGAATATGCATGTCATGAGCATGAAAACAACAATGGAGGTCTCATGAGGCACTGGAACAGTCAACCGGGTGCCTAGGTCTCGACCGACGGGAAAATATGCAACATACTCCAAATGTATCCAGACTCTACGGTGTCACACTAGCATCACCGACTAGTCAGGCTAGGCAAGTTTAGGCCTCCCGAGACACCGGAACAGGCAACCGGGTGTCCGGGTCTCAGCCACATGCAAACTACACAAGTCTTTCAAAGGGTCACAAAGACTAGACCACCCAGTGCGGGGTCTCCCGAGGTACCGGTACAAACCACCGTGTAATCGGGTCTTGACCACAGAAGGAGTGCACCACCTGTCATACTCCAAGAACTTGGAGTATTGATCCATATAGAAGATGGTGGAAGATTCCTTGACTGATTCACATTCAATGGAGAAGCACGTGTGGTGCTCTCAAGGCATGGGACTATCTCCTAACACATGATTTTTTTTGCTCTATGTTGGTGAGCATTAGCCCAGTGGGAGTTTTGGTGAATGATGGTGGCAAAACCCCCGGCTGCTTTGACAGCATGGCAGAAGGTGATGCGTGAGAGCAAGAAAGAAAGAAAAAAAAAAAGACTTTTTGACAGTAAATTTGGCAGGTTTGAATTTTTTTTGTTCATATGGTGATGTTGCAAGCATGCAGACACATCGTACGACGCAATGATTGTGAAGCGGATATACTGTTCGCACATGGATGGCCAAACCTAGCAGTTCAACTAGTTTTTTGTGCACATGGCGCACAAAAGGTTTCTATGTGTGAGCAACGACAAGACCATAATGAAGAATCAATGTAGAAATGGAAGAATAAGTCACCGAGCCAAAAACGTCAAGTGGGCAATTCAGAACACCAAATTTTCTGACCTTGTACGTGTGCTCACCGTCTTTCTAGCACTGACACTGCAAATCCAGCGCTGACATCGCAAGTCCAGCGCTCTTTAATTTTCTTAACAAACCGCTCTTTTGGCAAGCAGCAACTTAGCGATGTGAGTCACATTTTGAGTGTTGGAGGCTAGCTGGTAAGCTTGCCAGAAAACAGGCAGTGTTCCAACAGTCGTATAGGCACAACTTTGGTGAACAAAAGTGCTAAAAATCCCAGTTTATTCACCTGTGCCCTGGAACATTAGGGAGACTATTTTTTGGTGTAAATTCTTGCCTTCTAGTAGTGTCATACATACAAGACACCTCTCTTTTGAGTAATTCTTTTCTAAGTCAGAAATTCGCTCCAAAGTCTCCTGTGACCACTGTAGCTTTGTCGAAGTTCCAAGAACTATGTTGTGCTTCACCGATGCTGAAATATGGCGAGCATAATCTCTGGATTTCAGGCTTTTCAATGAGCCATCAATCATTTCCTAACCCCGCACCTTCAATGATCTATGAGCATCAGTGAAGCAGTGAAAATCAGCTTAGATGTATGCCAGATTTGGGAAAGTGATCCTAGATCTAGGATTATGCCATGTATTTCTATGGGGTCTTCCGAGGTACTGGTACAAACCACCAAGTACCCGGGTCTCGACCACCGAGAAAAGTCTATCAAACATGTATCCATGAACTGAGCTGCTGGATTGTACCATACGTATCACAGAGGGAGTAAGGTAGCCACTGGAGAACCGTCAGCACAAGCTAGGAGGCTCTCTCTACAGAAGACTACATGACAGCTCAAAGCCCATAAACCAACACTCCCCCTGAGCTATAAGTGCTGTCAACAAGGGTACCAGCTGGGAAGATAAATACACTCCCCCTCAATGAGAGAATCCTGGGAACATGAACCCAAACACTGGTGTGCCCAGATAAGTATGTTCCCCCTGCATGTCGGAGGCTACAAAACTATCGCTTGCAGAGAACAGTAAGTCCCTCTGGCTCAAACGATCCTGGGAGAACAATGAAGCAATGGTTAGACCTGAGAGTGGATCTTGATGTGAAATCATGAGCAAGGAATGGAAGACGAGGCTGAGATAGGTACCATGTGCACAACTCACTCATACACTGTCCAACACCTGTCACTCACCAGCTCCGGAGTAGTGTGAGAAGTGCAACTCAGTCTCACCTCACACTCCTGTGGGCTGCCAGAGATCCCAGCTGGCAGGGTCTAGGGTCTGAATCTGATCGTACTCAGAGGGTGGAGGGATGGAGAAGACGCTGCCGAATGCTTGATGGTCAAGAGAGGAGGGAGAAGCTGGAGCCCCCACATGCGGCAGCTGTCAGAAAGTGCCAATGAGCAGACTTTGGTACTGTGTGTGAGGAGAGGATGGTAGTGAGCGCTCTTGGGACGGATAGTGAGGAATAAGCCTGGTCTGTGTGTGTGGAGCTTGTCACTGTAGGCGGCGTAGAAACTGCACACTCCAATGAGCACAGGTATCCCTGCACTGTGACCGAATCACCCTGAAGATGAGAGGCACGAAGATGCAGATTGACATGATCCTCCTGAGTAACTATACGAAGCTCAAACTCAACATCCTCGAGCATCGCCACCACCACACTGTAAGTGGTGGACAAGGAGTCTATCACTCTACGGACCACAAGCACCTCCATTTCTACTGCTCGAAGCTGAGTGGCTACAGATGCTTTGTCTCCTAAAGTAACATGTATCAAAATGTCTTGGGATGGAGGCAAAGGGACATCAGAAAGACGTGGATACGAGAAAACCTTTGAGGTTGGAGGCGTGCAAGAAACGAAGATGAATAGGGATAGTACAGGTGTAGAGGAAAAGGATGGGGGTGAACTGAAAGATGTCCCAAGGTTGTCTGAGGTGTCGTCACTGCTCACTACATCAGGATCCCCATCTTGTGAGACGTTGTCCGAGGGTGCTGTAGAATTGGACTAAGAACCCTCTGGATTGTGTCCACTACAACCCTCAGCGAGCATCTCGGCCAACGCATCATGTAGTGCACGCAACCACTCCTTTGCATCCATTAGCTCAAACTCTCTGGACATCTGTATGTAATCGCTCCTCCCTATGTCCCTAGTGAAGGTGTAACCTGGTCATCCTGTGGTGGAGGAATATTGTCGGACAATATCCCTCAAATGGTAGCGTTGCAACTCTCCTGTGCATCAATCTAGGAGCAAATCTCGTCCTCCTCAGCTCGACATCTCGGACAGGAATGACTAGGTGCTGTCGACCTGGTGTAGGGACCTGACTCTACAGTCACGACCAAAAATGGGCAAGACTCCAGTGCTCCTCCCATGACCTCAGACGTAAGAATGGTGTCTCTATCAGCTACTGTACGATCACTGACAACTGAGGGAACATCAGACACAGATGATGCGGTCGATGCAACTGAGGCTACCGATGTGGCTGATGCTTGCGATGGAGCTGATGTTGATGGTAGAGCCGGTACTGCCGACGCAACTGATGCCAGAGATGGTGTCAAAGTCGTCCATACAGGTGATGCAACTAGTGCATGTGGTACTGCTAATGTAGCTGGTGCTGTTAATATAGAAGATGCAACCGAGGCTATCTGTGTTGGAGATAATGTCGATACAGCTGATGTCCCAGAGGGTGATGTTGCGGAAGATGTAGGTGATGGAGCTGATGGAGAAGATAGAGCTGATACAGCATCATGAGCAGATGATCCTGACGGCACTAACACTGTCCATGCACAGGATCCTGATGAAGACATCGACCCCAATGATAAAGCTGGTCCATCTGATGAGGATGATGAGGTCGGTGAAGCCAATGCAAGGAGTAGAGCTGATGTGGGAAATGAAGGCACTACAGAGGCACCAGGTATAGTTGGTGGAGTCGCCACTAAGGGTGTAGCACATATAGTTGTCACTGGCACTACTGAAGTACCTGATGTGGATAGAGGTGTCGATGCAGCTGGTGAAGGCGATGTAAAGGGAGGAGCTAACACTAGAGAGAAAGCTGATGACACAACTATAGTGGAAGATGGAGCAACTAGTGCTGCTAGAGCAGTTGTCACAGCTGATGTAGTTCGTGTTGTAAGAGAAGCAGGTGCTGCAGGAGAGACTGATGTCGATGAAGCTCTGGATGTAGCACATGACCTTGATGCTCTGACTACTGGTGAAGAAGCAGATGAAGTAGACAAAGCAGCTGGCACTGCTGGTGCAGCTGATATAGTTGATGCAGGTGATGTTGTAAGTAGAGTAGGTACCGTAGAGAGAATGATGCTGTTGATCCTACTAAAGATGTAGACGTTGAAGAGGACTCTTCTGCTAGCATTGCAACAGGTGGAGAAGCTGGTGTAGCAAGTGCAGCTATACCAGCTGATGAAGTTGGTATTATAGGTAATGTGAAAAGCATGGATGTAGACTGTGTGGATGTGTCTAATGAAGCTGGTACTATAGATGATGTGGAAAGTGTGGATGTAGAATGTACTACTGCTAAAGCTATAGAAACTGTAGAGGATCCTTTTGCTGGCAATGCTACAGGTGGGGTAGCTGGTGAAGTAAGAGTAGCAGTACCAGCTGATGCAGCTAGTACTATAGAGGATGCGAGAAGCGTGGATGTAGACTATGTGGATGTGTCTGATGCTGCTACTCTTGGTAAAGCTTTAGGGGCTGCAGAGGACGATGCTACTGGAGATGAAACAGGTGGGGCAACTGGTATAGCAAGTACAGCTGTACCAGCTAATGCAGCTGGTACTGTAGAGGATGCGGGAAGCATGGATGTAGGCTGTGTAGATGTGTCTGATGCTGCTGCTTCTACTAGAAGTGCTTTAAAACATATAGTACTAGACACTCCTACTCCATCCTCGATGCTCACTGGCATAGTCGATGTCGAAGTGGATGGATGAACACACCCTCCCTCAACTGGTGCAACGACAGAAGTCGGTGGAGATGAAGACATGCCAGAGACAAGCCGAACCTGACGCGATGGGTGACGATGACGTCGTTGAGCACGAGGCTAACTGGGAGGGGGCATGCCGCCAGTAGAGCATTGGATTGAGAGAATAGCAGTGAAATGGGAAGAAAAATCTAGTGCAGCTGGGGACTGTACCTCAGAAGAAGATGAGGAAGATGAGGATGACGCAGAACATGATGCATCAGCCTGATGGGAGAAGAGGTAGTCTCGGATCTGCTGTATCATGTGCCGCAGACTTTGGAATACGGTGTACAGGATCGCTAGAGCGCCGATGTGGGGAACGGACGAATGAGGTAGGTCCGTCTGCTATGGAGTGTGAGGGGACTCACGAGGATGGATCCATGGTGGATGTCACCCACTAGGGTGCAGGTGACACTGGCGCCAACCGTGGTGTCAATCACCACAGAAGTGGCAGGCAAACCCACAAAGAGCTGAATAAGGGGACCAATCCTATGAGAGTCATGGTGGTGAGGATGGAGAATGCCATGTTCTGGCGGTGTAGAGACCAACCACAGAAGGGGTTGGAGAGCAGCATCACTAAAAGGTGGTGCTTGCGGCCACACATCAACTCCTAGAGACGGGAGGTGATGTGGATGAACGTGAAAAACGCCATGCCTCAGTGGTGATGAGGACCACTGAGAAGGCTGACCAGGGTGCCCATGGAAGGATGATGCCAGAGGCCAGGTCAGAGTGCCGATGGACTGGTGACGCGGATGGACAAGAGGAACATTCTCTCCTCGTGGTGAAGAAATCGGCCACAGTAGGGATTGGCTAGCGCCACCGTGAGGTGGTGGCGTTGGCGGTGTGATCACTGTGTCAGATGGCAACCCATGATGGGACTGAGAGTTGGAGAGACTGTGTCCTGGCGATGGAGAAACTGACCACGGGAGCTCTTGGCCAGGGAAAACACGTGGTGGTGGTCTCGGCGGCGTCCTCAGTGGGTATGAGGGTCTCGGATGAAGAGAGTGAGAGTGTAGAACACTATCAGTGGACGAAGGGAAAATCCCATGTGTGAGGTGGGGGCCAAGAGGTGGCCCGGCCATGGCAACATCGTGCCGTGAGGGGCGATGAGATGTGATGGTGATGTTTCCAGGATCGGTTAAACTAGGAAATAGAAAAAGGTTGTAGTGCATAGTAGGCGTGCTTGAGATAGAAGAGGAAGAAAAGGAAAAGGGTGTGAGGAAAGCTCCTCCCAATACAGGAAGGAAGAAAATGAGAAAAACAAGTAATTCAAAGGAACGTGTTGTTCTACATAAAAAGTTACAAAAATACCCGTGGGTTGATCGAGGGTTGATCGGGTTGTTTGATATAAAAAGTTACAAAAATGTCCAGGGTTTTCTCGATTGCCCTTTGTGGCCTATTTGTTTTGTTGGTGTGGCTGGGTCAAGTTCATAGAGGGTAACCGATGACACCTGGCAACCACCCACGATCGCGTGGGTGATTTTACATCCACGCGAAAGTCATGGGTGGATTTTGCCACAGATAGGTACCAACGGCAACGAACCGAAGAGGATGACGCCAGCAAGACTGCGAGAGAGTGGGTCCCTGGAAGTGAGTGAGAGAGGGAGAGAGAGAGAGAGAGAGAGAGAGAGAGAGAGAGAGAGAGAGAGAGAGAGAGAGAGAGAGAGAGAGAGAGAGAGAGAGAGAGAGGGTTTGGAATGAGAGAACCAAAAGCGAGAAAGGAGCAGGGCAGAGCATCAGAAAAAGGGGGAGTAGTGCGACGTCAGCTGCTGCTATCACACTGGAGCAAGACGTGAAATCTACGTAAATGTTGTTGCTGCTCCTATTTCCAGTAGCAACGCAAGCTACGCAACGCTGCTACTGGTATTACACGCTACTCTTGCACTGCTACCACTATGCACAAAGCTAAATTTGTGGGCAGCTAAGTGAAAGCGGCAGCCGTCACCACAGTTGCTACTGTTGCTAAGGCTGTTGTAACTGTTGTTGCGCGCTGTGCACCACACGCTGTTTCTGCAACATAGCACTATCAACGCGATGCAGCTACGAATGCTGCTAGAGTGCAGTTACTAAAGGATGTCAAAGCCCGCGGGTGCCACACTGTAACTTCGCTGCTTACATGTTGCTTGCATGCACAAGATGCCTACTGATGCAAACATGACTACGACTGCTTGAAGCTGATGCTGCAGAATGCATGTTGTTGTTGTTGTTGCTTGCTTCAGTGCGCTACGGGCTGCTCACTTGCTGTACGCTACACGTTGCTTTGCTGCACGTTGCTTGCTACAACAGGCTCCTAAATCAGCTGTAGCACTGCTGCTACAAGCTGCTTGCATGCCATAGTTGCACTGCTTGTATGTCGCTGCAACACTTCTTGCACGCGGCTCCCACTTATACTCCTGTCATAAGGTATTGTTTTGTTGATTAGCCGCTGCTGTTGCATCGGTGGTGTTGCTTATGCCACCAATATGGCAGCTTNCTAAACCTAAAGGTAGCTTGAAGCCATACCTGTTGCTGTCGCAGACACGTTTTGTCGCTCCTGATCAAATTGTCTACAAGGCACCACGTGGAGCACCTCCGCTGCGTTTCAGACATGTTTTTGTTGCTCACACAGCCCCCCCTGTGCTCTGAAACCATGCTAAAATGACTCTAGAGCATGCAGGCCCATGTTGGAAGAGACATGGGCTCTCATGGTGAGCGGGATAAATGCAGCGCCAAAATTTGTCCAAGTCTGGAACGAATGAATGAAGAATCAAGGAGAGGATACAATGAGCCCTGCTGAGGGCTTGTGTACTGGGGACTGGCGGCTAGACCACCAGGCTTCGTCATCCCCGTCGTACCAAAAGGCACAAATGGTGAATATGCATGTCATAGAGCATGAAAACAAAAATGGAGGTCTCGCGAGGCATCGAAACAGTCAATCGGGTGCCTGGGTCTCGACTGATGGGAAAATCCAGACTCTACGGTGACAGACTAGCATCACCGACTAGTCAGGCGAGGCAAGTTTAGGCCTCCAGAAACACCGGAACAGGCAACCTGGTGTCCAGAGCTCAGCCACATGCAAACTACACACGTCTTTCAAAGGGTCGCAAAGACTAGACCACCCAGTGCGGGGTCTTCCGAGGTACCGGTACAAACCACCGTGTACCCGGGATTCGACCACAAGAGTGCACCACCTGTCAAAGACTATGCACTGTATTTCTATGGGGTCGCCTTAGGCATTGGTACAAACCACCAAGTGCCCGGATTTCGACCACTGAGAAAAGTTTATCAAACATGTATTCGTGAACTCAGTTGCTGGAATGCACCATACNCGCGCTGTGCACCACACGCTGTTTCTGCAACATAGCACTATCAACGCGATGCAGCTACGAATGCTGCTAGAGTGCAGTTACTAAAGGATGTCAAAGCCCGCGGGTGCCACACTGTAACTTCGCTGCTTACATGTTGCTTGCATGCACAAGATGCCTACTGATGCAAACATGACTACGACTGCTTGAAGCTGATGCTGCAGAATGCATGTTGTTGTTGTTGTTGCTTGCTTCAGTGCGCTACAGGCTGCTCACTTGCTGTACGCTACACGTTGCTTTGCTGCACGTTGCTTGCTACAACAGGCTCCTAAATCAGCTGTAGCACTGCTGCTACAAGCTGCTTGCATGCCATAGTTGCACTGCTTGTATGTCGCTGCAACACTTCTTGCACGCGGCTCCCACTTATACTCCTGTCATAAGGTATTGTTTTGTTGATTAGCCGCTGCTGTTGCATCGGTGGTGTTGCTTATGCCACCAATATGGCAGCTTTAACATAACCCGATGGACTCCCATGTACCACTAAACCTAAAGGTAGCTTGAAGCCATACCTGTTGCTGTCGCAGACACGTTTTGTCGCTCCTGATCAAATTGTCTACAAGGCACCACGTGGAGCACCTCCGCTGCGTTTCAGACATGTTTTTGTTGCTCACACAGCCCCCCCTGTGCTCTGAAACCATGCTAAAATGACTCTAGAGCATGCAGGCCCATGTTGGAAGAGACATGGGCTCTCATGGTGAGCGGGATAAATGCAGCGCCAAAATTTGTCCAAGTCTGGAACGAATGAATGAAGAATCAAGGAGAGGATACAATGAGCCCTGCTGAGGGCTTATGTACTGGGGACTGGCGGCTAGACCACCAGGCTTCGTCATCCCCGTCGTACCAAAAGGCACAAATGGTGAATATGCATGTCATAGAGCATGAAAACAAAAATGGAGGTCTCGCGAGGCATCGAAACAGTCAATCGGGTGCCTGGGTCTCGACTGATGGGAGCATCACCGACTAGTCAGGCGAGGCAAGTTTAGGCCTCCAGAAACACCGGAACAGGCAACCTGGTGTCCAGAGCTCAGCCACATGCAAACTACACACGTCTTTCAAAGGGTCGCAAAGACTAGACCACCCAGTGCGGGGTCTTCCGAGGTACCGGTACAAACTACCGTGTACCCGGGATTCGACCACAAGAGTGCACCACCTGTCAAAGACTATGCACTGTATTTCTATGGGGTCGCCTTAGGCATTGGTACAAACCACCAAGTGCCCGGATTTCGACCACTGAGAAAAGTTTATCAAACATGTATTCGTGAACTCAGTTGCTGGAATGCACCATACGTATCACAGAGAGAGTAGGGTAGCCACTGGAGAACCATCGGCACAAGCTAGGAGGCTCTCTCTACACAAGACTACATGACAACTCAAAGCCCATACATCAACAATCCTGACATGCATTTTGATTGTGTTAAGAAAGCAATGTTGGATATAACCGATACAAGTATTGTTCTTGCGCTGCAGCGATGTCATGGTCACACCTCTGTGCGCCTTGATTCATGCACCAAGTGAGCACGACTCATTCCTCAAAAATGAGAAGCCTGTCCAATCATTGGACAGGCTTCTCATTTCATGAGTGAGTCCGCCTTACAAGCACCCATGTGCTTAACCTCATAGTTCACAGCGTTCACCAAGGACTATTTAGAGAGCATCTCTCTTAGTTCACCAAGGTGATGAGCAAATGTATTGCACACTCTGCTGGTACATCCCTCCCCCCACCTCCCTCTCCACTTCCCCAACCCCCTCTCACTTTCGAGAACTGTCATTTCTAAGGCATGTGCCCCAACCAACCACTATGTTTGCTTTTTCCTTTCTCCGCCAACAGCGTTACACATGCATAACGTTTCTTGCCCTTGCCGCTCATACAAGATCACAAGTAAGATGACACGTGTACGAGAAGTAAACACCACAACAATGCCATCTTGATATCATCGCGACAATATAACTATAAAAAGAAGATAACAATGCTGAGAAATAGATAAGGATAACATCCGTCTTACTCAGGGGACTATGTCCTGGTTTTTTGTTCTTCGCAATCTCACCTACTACAACTATCTTGATACCGTCAAGCCAACTTTAACCACATGAGCAGACACAACATGACATGACATGCCGACACATCCCCACACAACATGACACCACACAACACGACACAACATGACATGACTGGACACACCACAACACGACATAGGACAGCATGACACGGCGCCTCAAAACATTGCAGTGCATGGCCCAACACAGCAGTACATACGACGACACCACAGAACACGACACGACGCGGAGCGACGCGACGCGACACGACATGACACGGCACGGCACGGCACGGCACGGCACG
>SZWC01015242.1:19642-36568 GCA_023375785.1 Penium margaritaceum
CCATGCACGCTCGCTCGCTCGCTCGCTGAGCGAGCGAGTGAGCGTGTGGGTGTAGTGGGTGAGGAGGGAGCGAGGGGGGGGGGGGTCCTGTCCGCCCCTCTGACCCGGCCCCTCCGTCGGTCAGCTGACGGGGCCGACGGGGCCGAGGGGGCCTACGGGGCAATGGGCCCCCTCTGAAGGGCCCCTCGGAGGGGCTCGGCGGGGCCCTCCGAGGGCCCCATTGAGAAGGGGAAGAAAAAGTGGGGGGGGATGCGAACAGGGCCGACAGGCCCCCTCAGAGGCCCCCCCCTCAGAGGAGGGCTGCGAGGCCCTCCTCGCAGCGGCAGCAGCAGGTGCAACAGCAGGTGCAGCTACTGCGGTTGCTATTGCTGCTGCTGCTTCTGCTGCTGTTGCTTCTGCTGCTGCTACTGCTCTGCGTAGCAACTACTGCTGGTGCTTGCTGCTGCCGCCGCGGCTGCTGCTACTGCACGCTGCTGCTGCTGCCACTTCCGCCATTACTGCTGCTGCTCGATGCTGCCGCCGCTGTTGCTGTTGCTGCTTCCGCTGCTGCTGCTGCTAAACTACGCAGTAGCTGCTGCTGTTGTTTGCTGCTGCCACAGCTACCGCTTGCTTCTGCACGCTGCTACTGCTACCGCCGTTGCTGCTTTCGCTGCTGTTGCTGCTGCTATATGCTACTGCTGCTAACGCTACTACTATAGTGGACAATGCGCTGCTGCAGCTGCTTTCGCCGTCGTTGCTGCTGGTGTTGCTACTACACGCTGCTGCTGCTGCTGCTGATGCTGCTGCACGCTGCTGCACGCTGCTGCTGCCGCCACTACTGTAGTGGCTGTTGCTGCTTTTGTTCTTATCAACGCTGTCGCTATTGCTGCTGTGTGCGGCTCACCGCCCCTGTGGCGTTCACATGCAGTCGCTTCGCGCTCCCTCACGCTGCTGCCGGCGTGGCGCCATGTGGCACGTTCTCTTTGCGTTCCGCCCACTGCTGCTGCTTCTGCTGCTCACACGCCCCCCTGTGCTCTGATACCAAATTGGAAATAATTTTTAGGGCATGCAGGCCCATGCAAAAACAAACATGAGCTCTGTGTGTGAGTGCGATGCAAGACGGCAAGAATTTGGCTAAGTCTGGAACGTTGAATATAAAGAACAAGGAGAAAGCACAAATGAGCCCCTAACGGGCTTAAGTAGGGGCACCGGAGCTAGCCGCACCGGGCCCCGTCACCCCCGCTGAGCCCAAATGGGTCAGCGGGGAGAACACACTGCGTATACCACGATAACAATAACAGTGGTCTTCTCGAGGCACCGGAACATCTCTCCGAGTACCCGGGTCTCGACCACCGAGAAAATAGGAACAATGCCAGAAAATCTCAGAATCAGCGTCCAGACATCACACTCGGCTTTCCGAACATCGGAAGCCCCACAACAGCCATCGGATCTCCTCGTCGCACCGGTATAGTCCACCGGGTGCGCGGGTCTTAACCCACCGAGAAAACTCTCCTAGCTCCCGACAAGCCCATAGGGCTACCGGAATGCCTCGACTGCGTCTCGCAGGCGCTGTTGTACGTGCTGGAGAAGTATCGAGACACCCCAAAGGCCTGTCGTGTCCTCACGCTCTCCTCCACCATATACCCCGGATGTGGGTATATCGGTAAACTAGCAGTGTCGGTCGTGACGGGTGGAAGCCACACAAACCAACAAGAATCAGCACACAGTCGGCATATGCCAAGATCGACGAGTCCATGTCGTGCGGTTGAGATTCCACGGCCCACGGCCAAGTCTCGGCAACTTGAGCGAGCCAGCTGTAGCATCTTGCCTCTCTCAGTCACCTGCACCAGTGATGTGTGAGATGTGCAACAAGGCCAGAGGTCACTACATGTATGCGCCTCAGCAACCAACACTCCCCCATGACCCACAGGTGACGCACCACACACATGCACATGGATATCACAAGGTGTGACTAGAACGACTGTACACATGGACATACAACCACAGGGACTCAACCGGGCACATCACGGATGCACAACAGCCCCACAGCATGGACTGCAGCCTTGAAGACGTTGCTGCAGAGCGCCTTCGTGAGGAAGTCAGCTCTCTGCTTTCGAGTGTCCACCAAAATGATCTGGACATTACCTGCAGCCATTCTCTCACCCACAAAATGATGCTCCACATTGATGTGCTTAGGCGAGAGTGATGCATGCCGTCGTGCTCAGCAATTGCTTTGGTGCTTTGGTTGTCACAACGCAGAGTGATGCAGCGAATAGGAACACGCAAATGTTGGAAGAGACGGCAAAACCAAATACTCGCACATGTCTTAGCGCCAAGTGCAACATACCCAGCCTCACTGGAGCTATGAGCAACACAAGCTTGTTTGCCACTCTTCCATGACACAGCGGTAGCGCCCACCCGAAAGATGTAACCAGTGCGGCTATGAGCGTCGGCGTCATGTGCCCAGTCGCTGCCCGGGTATCCGTCAACGACGATAGACGGTTGTGCCCAATAGTACAGGCCAGTGCGAGCGGTGGAAAGAGCACACCTGACAACATGCAATGCAGCCTCCAAATGTCTCGCTCTCGGACACTGTGAGAACTATGCCAGGAAGTTCACGGCAAAGGCTACGTCTGCTCTGGTCGTTGTCGCCAGGTACATGAGGGAGCCGATCTCGCAAAGGTAGTCTGTCACATCGACTGGCTCCCCCAGCTTGGACACATCCAGTGTCTTCAACAGTCTCTGTCCAGCTGGGGTCATCGGCATGGACGCCGTGGGCACCATCTCGAGGAGCGAGGAGAAGCACTCCCTCAGGCTACGGACGTAGGCAGCGTGGTGGACATGGAGAACGCGGCGAGGGCGATCACATTCCAGCTCCATGCCCAGAAACACACGAGCTGGTCCGAAGTCCTTCATCTTATAGGTGGACTGGAGGAGTGACTTCACAGCCTTCACAACCTCCTGGCTGACGCGATGAGCAAGTCATCCACATACACGATGATGGCAATGAAAGGAGCTGAAGGAGGGGTGACAAGGAGAGAGGGATCCTGCTCAAGTGTGGATGTGATTTCTTGGTTCCAGCATAGGGGCGATTGTTTCACGCCATAAAGAGTCTTCCGCAATTTCCAGACTTTGCCGTTGCCATCGGAGAACCCAGGGGGCTGAACCATGTAGATTTCCTCGTCCAACTGCCCATGGAGGAAGGCGTTGTTGACGTCCATCTGTTCCAACTCCCAGTCATGCCGGGCGACAAGGCTCAGCAGGGCCCGAGCAGTGGTGTAGCGGCCGACAGGCACGAACGTTTCGTCAAAGCCAACACCCGGAACTTAGGAAAATCCCTTCGCTGTGAGGCAAGCCTTGCACTTGTCAAGTGTCCCGTCAGGCTTGTACTTGCACCTGAAGACCCTTCGCGCATCAATGGCCTTGCGTCCTAGGGGTAGATCAACCAGCTCGTACACAGCATGGTCGTCGAGGGCCTTCAACTCATCGTGCATCGCTGCTTCCCACTGTGGTGCATCAGGGGCTGAGCGAGCCTCACGAGCCGTGGAAGGCTCTGGGGAGAGGGATGTAGAGCCGGTGGTGACATGAAACTCAGCAACAGTAGCAGCAACGAATGCACACGTGTGCTCAGAGACGAGCAGAGAGTGGCCCAGAGTAGAACTGGGGTGGATCACACCAGTGGCCAGACCAAGTGCATCCATGCCCGTCGGCACGACGGGGGACTCTGTGGGCACCACGGGTGACGGAGTGGTCTGGGACCAGGATGGATGACTGGACAGAGCAGTGACGTTAGAGGTGCAGTGTGGAAGCGCATGAAGGCATCCGCCACGGACAAAGGGCGAGACAAGTGCAGACTGAGGGGGCTTTGAGGACACAGAGGCGTCTGGCGCCGCATGGTCAGGTGACTCAGCGGTGACATCAGGACGGGAGGAGGGGGAGCTGGTGGATGGTGGCAACGACTCAGAGGCTGACGAGGAAGTGATCGGAGAGTGTGGTGGACCGGACAAGCTAGAGGAAGACGAGGAGGGAGAGACAGGTGGAGGCGGCATGCCAGACGACGGCAGGATGCAGACGACGAGGTCACAGTAGGAGGGACTGCATGCGGGACAGAACCAACTCCCTCCCCAACCAAAAGAACGACAGGAGGGAGGCAGCCGGCGAAGGAAGGCCAAGATTACGAAGAAAGACCGACTCGAAAAACAATGCATCACGGGATTCAATGACGCGCTGGCGGACAGGGTCCAAGAAGCGCCAGTCCTTTGACTGAGACGAGACTCCTAAGAACAGACACAGACGACCCCGTGGGGAGAGCTTGCCATCGCGCAAGTCATCAGGTAACCAGACAGAGGCAATGCAGCCAGAGACACGGGCAAGCAGAAGGTCGGCGCAAGCCCCGTACCAACGCTCAACAGATGTGACAGAGCGCAGAAGGGGGCCATGGGGGACAGGGTTCCAAATCCAAGTCATGTAGCACATGGCCTCAAATGCAAAGAGCGGGGGAAGACTAGACTCAGACAAGAGAATCCGGACATCGTCTTCGAGGGTGTGGTTCCAGCGTTTGGACACTCCATTTTGTTGGGGTGTGTAGGGAGCAAAAGTCTCAAGACACACCCCTTTGGATGCAAGAAAGCGGGCGGTGGGTCTAAGGAACTTACCGCCGCGGTCACTGCAAAAGACACGTAATGAGTGCTGGCAAGCACACTCAGCCTGAGCAAGCCAAGTTTCCACAGTAGGGTAGACATCACTTTTGTGCCGAAGAGAAAAGATCCAACGAAAACGGGAAAAATCATCCGTGAGGCACAAGACGTACCGACCAACATCACGAAAGAGATCATGGGAGAGGGGATCCATGACATCGGCATGCACACGATCAAGAGGGAGAGCGATGCATCTTGCCCTCAGCACTGTCAAGGTAGTCAGAGGGACATGGTGTAAGAAAGGTAGAAGGAGAAAGGTCCAAAGCAGGCTGGAGGCGCAGCATGCTATAGATGGCGTCAGTGTGAACACGCGCGAGACAGTGGTGCAACAGATGGAAAAGAGAAGGAGAGAGAGAGGGAGCCACGTGAGCAAGTGCAGTGCCAATCGACGCAGAAGAAGGGGAGAAGTGGAGAACACGATATAGTTTTTCACATTTTACCACGTAGGACAACATGACCTGATGGACGCAGGCACACCGTGCCAATACCTCGACTTGCGGAGAAATCCATATGTTGATTATCGAGGGAGGACACCGACAGCAGACTGAGTTCCAAAGAAGGGACGTACAACACGTCAGGATTGTACACAACGCCACTGGGACCAACAAAGTGAACGACGCCAACACCTTGGACAGGGAGTAACTGATCGGACCCACTACGGACAAAGCGGAAATTACCAACGGGGCCGAGGGAGACGAACGAGGAGCGCATAGACGTCATGTGGTGGGTGGCTCTGGAATCCAGGATCCAGAAGCAACCCAATGCACGAGCAGGGGGCAGGACGCTACACGTCGCCATAGTGCCAACAGGGCAGGGAGAGGACGCATAGGCAACAAGACACCGTGGGAGGAGGATGGACTGCCAATGCTCAATCCACGGAACAGAGGGCAGCAACGACCCAAGCACATGACCCGGGGGTGAGCCACATAGATCTGTGCCTGTCTGACATGTAGGAACGCTGGCCAAAGGAGCAACACCCTCACCTCCCTGATTGCAAAGGCGAAGGAGTTGAAGCAGAGACTGCTCCAGCTGACACTCGCCGACACCCGCGACAAACACCGTAGAGGACGGAGTCACAGAGCCAGAGTGAGGAGGGAGCCACGCCGGGGTAGTGTAGGTGGCCGATGGTGGAGCCACTTAGGGAGGAGCTTCGTAAGGGGCGGCCAGCCCCAAGGGTAAGGAGCCAAGGGATGAATGGAAGGAATCCCAGTTGTGGCGTANATCCACGGAACAGAGGGCAGCAACGACCCAAGCACATGACCCGGGGGTGAGCCACATAGATCTGTGCCTGTCTGACATGTAGGAACGCTGGCCAAAGGAGCAACACCCTCACCTCCCTGATTGCAAAGGCGAAGGAGTTGAAGCAGAGACTGCTCCAGCTGACACTCGCCGACACCCGCGACAAACACCGTAGAGGACGGAGTCACAGAGCCAGAGTGAGGAGGGAGCCACGCCGGGGTAGTGTAGGTGGCCGATGGTGGAGCCACATAGGGAGGAGCTTCGTAAGGGGCGGCCAGCCCCAAGGGTAAGGAGCCAAGGGATGAATGGAAGGAATCCCAGTTGTGGCGTAGCCCTGAGCTGGCGACAATGAGGAAGAGGACGAACTACAGGAAGACACGGCTGCCGCAGAAGCACCAGCAGTACGTGCCCAGTGGGCTCGCATGGCGCGGACGAGACAAAGGTCATCCGGGGGAGTGGGACAGAGTGGTCGGAAGAGCCGCAGTTCCAGCACACCACAGCACCAGGGACATGCGAAGAGGAGGAAGCCATTTCCTCTTTCTCCCTCCCCCTTCCCCTTCCCCTGTCACGACCACAGCCGCGACCTTGGGAGGCAACAGCAGTGGCCGTGGAGCTGGTGGAGGAAGGAGAGGAGGAGGATGAGGAGGCAGCAGAGGGAGTCGTAGCAGTGGTCAGAGCTGCAATATCCGTGATGGCGGAGTGATGGAGATGCTTGTTTTTCAGACGAGTCCACCATGCGGCAAAACGCTCGGCGGTGAAGTCCCAGAGGGCACCAACGCCTGGAGGCGAGCGCGCAGGGACAGGCTGGGAGGCAAGGCGTTGGAGCTCATTAGCTTTGATTTCACGAAGGAGGTTGGAGAGTTCAAGGATAAACCCGTTGACCATTGTGAGGACATCGGAGAGCTGCCCAGGGGAAGCATCATCGAGCTCACGAAGGAGCTTGAGACCGCGAAGCCAATAGGCATCAGTAGTCTCGTCAGCATGCATCAGAAGAGTGTTAAACTACATGGTGAGAGCACTCTGTGCAGCCTGACCAGTGATGGTAGTGCAGCGGCGTAACATAGCATAGGCACAGACAGGATCAGCATCACGACCAGCAGCAGGATCAGCATTGAACGTGCCAACGTCGTCCACGAGGTGCTCGGGTGCGGCATGAATAAGGGCGCGGACAGCATGAGCGGCTTCAGCAGGAGCAGCGACAAAAGGCGGGTTAGCTGCGGGGTCAGGGGGAAAGTAGTATTCCCAGAGGCGCTCACACTGAGCCCAGGCGCTGAATCGCACCTCTCACGAGGAGAATGTGAGACCTGGGGATAGGACAGGAGGCTGCAAAAAGAACTCATGCTGGCGTGGTGCAGGAACGGGAGTGACGGCAACATTAGTAGCAGCAGAGGAAGCAGAAGAGGAACCAGAGCTGGTAGAGCCAGCGGCAGCAGTGCCAGACGCAGTGGGTAGGCATTTGAGGACAATGGCAGCAACCTCATCAGAAAAAGCAGCGCGGTTTTCTGCAGCCAGTTTGAGGCGCTCCTCAGCGTCACACTGAGCCTCAAGCGCGGTTGAGGTGCCGCTGCACATCTGCTAGGACGAACTCACCGTCACCAGGCATGGTGACGAGCAAGGGGCTCTGCCAAAAAACTTCGGCAGCATTTCCCCCGCCGCAGTGGTCGTAAGAAGAATTAGAAGGGCCTTTCGCACGTAGAGAGGGTGCTGCAGGATAAGTCCCAACCCCAGATTGCACAAAACAGAGAGCAGAAAGCAGGGGAGCCAACCAGCAGGGCCAAGAGTGCAGAAGCAGTAGTCAAGCTGTGGGAGCCACAGGAGAAGGGAGAAGGAAAGCAAGAAGAGGAGGGATGGATAATGCTGCTGCAGCAGCGAGCACAGAAACTGTAGACGCTATTGGAACCGCTAGTGCTAGGCCACCAGCGACTGACGCGGCCAATAGTGTTGCAAGGACAGCAGTCAAGGAGATGGCAAAAGTCACAACACTAGCAACCGACGAGAATGCTGACGATGGGGCTGCAACTGCTGCGGCTGTGGATGTGCGAATGGATGTTGCTGGTGAAGCTGCTACAGATGCAGGAGCCGCAGTACTAGAGGCGATGGCTGATGCGGCAGCGGAGACCTGTGTGCAGATGTCAGCAGCTACTGTAGCAATGGGCCCGATGACGGCTGCAGCTTCGGTGTAGGCCTCTGTATCACGACCTGCCGAGGTGGTTGCAGGGGCACGAGACGCGCGAGCCGCTGCTGCAAAGGTAGCTGCTGAGGCAGCTGCAGCTTCTATAACAAAAGAAAGCTGGTGACTGTGACTGCTACAGTGACCACGTCTCTGGGAATGTGGGTGAAGAAGTTTGTGCCGGCTGCTTCAACCCCAAAAAACTCACTCCACCCCAAGGTGGCCTGGGGACTGGGAAGGACGTCTCTTAGCGGATGACGCCGAGGATGGGAAGTATGTTTGGATGCTGGCGATCTCTCCGCCGCCCCGCGACAATGCCTTCCATGACAACCAGCACTGTGGCCCTTGTCGTAGGACACGGGCGGGGCAGCCGTAGACTTGTCCTGCGCCAGCGTAGCAGTTGTGGCCACCAAAGCGGCGAGAGCCAGATGTTCTGCTGCCGTGACTGAAGCTGCCGTTGGTATTGGTGGCTGGAAGTTGGCGCAATTGCTGCGGCTATCAAAGACGCAGCTGCCGGGTGTTAGGGTGGACTAAAGCTAGGATCAGTCCAGAAAAGGTGACACTGTGGCTGGAACAAAGAAGTGAGTGGCAGTGGCGGCTGGGCAGCAGAAGGGACAGCACGGTGGTGCGGCTATTGTTGCCATAGGTGCGGCTGCCATTTGTGCAGGTGCAGAACTGCGGGTGAATGAAGTGGCGCGAGAGCAGCCGAGAGCACAGGCTCAGGCGCTGTGGTGTCCAGTGCCTCGGCTGCAGTTGCTGTTGCCATTTCAGCTATGGCTGCAGCTGCTGTCAGCGACGTTGTTGCGGCGGCTGCCAAGTGGACGACGGTGCTGGCCAGTGGGACAACAGCAGGATCGGCTCCCCCAAGCCAACATCGGCTGCCCCAAGCAAAACCACCGCACAATGTGGAGCAGCAAGAGTGCCACCACACAATGGCTGCATTGCGTGGGACGCAGTGCCATGGCGAGAGTGCGTGCTTGCTGCAAGATCGCAGCTGGCATGGAAGAGCGCCAGCGGAAGCGTAGACGGCGGCAGTGAAGAGATGCCGCCGAGCGTCAAGGATCGTGAGCGCTAGCAAGAGAGAGGCTCTCTCCCTCAGCTTACTCTGATACCAGAAGGCAAGCACACCTAGTGGTAGGAAGCGGGGGGACATGAGAGTGTCTAAGCGCAAAGAGCCATGGGCGTGAGGGTTCAGTCATGCGAAGAAAAAAGGCAAGAACACAGTCATATCGAACAAATCTGTTAGGTGTCGGGGGCGGGAGTGACGAGCAAGCGACGAGCGAGCAAGCGGCGAGCTCGCTCTTGCTCGATGCTTTGTCTCGTCCAAGCCAAGTTGAACACTTCCCCCCCCATTTTCCTATTCTCACTATGACCATGCAATGTATCAGTCATGGGTATGAACCCGAGTTTGCCTAGAATCAGCACACAGTCGGCATATGCCAAGATCGACGAGTCCATGTCATGCGGTTGAGATTCCACGGCCCACGGCCAAGTCTCGGCAACCTGAGCGGGCCGGCCGTCGCATCTTGCCTCTCTCAGTCACCTGCATCAGTGCTGTGTGAGATGTGCAATGAGGCCAGAGGTCAATACATGACTGTGCCACAGAAACCAACAGAATGGCAAGCAACCAATATAGGTGATATTGTACATACAGCTTACTGTGACCTCTCGGCTCACATCCATTGCCTTGCAGACTCCTGATGAGGCATAGGGCACGGAAGACCCGGGGAGCAGACGTGAGTCCGGCAGCTGCTGAGTGGCTGCAAGCAGCCACCGGGTACACTTCCTCACTCACTACACATGCTGGTTGCCCTCATTGAAGTGCTTACATCGTGTCTCAAGACAGTCCGGATTTTACTTCCTTGTGTGTGAACTACAGTGGCTTGGTGACCTAGCTTAGTCTTGCATGTGAGCTAGGAGATAGTTTAGACATATATAGTTTAGGTCAAAACTCAGTTCATGGACAGGTGGGACGCAAAATGAGTATGCTTGAGAATTTTTTAGCGACGAGCTCTTTCTCGCCGGCCAACAGGTGGACTCGACTAGCGAGTTCCACCTGTAGTCACACTCACTCTCATAATTCTGATACTAACTTCACACACACACGACTGTTTGTCCTCCCGTTTGTCCCTATCCATCCACAGTGTCATGTGCAACACAAAGGCATGAGGGAAGGGGTGTCGCATGTGACTGTTTTGGTATCAGAGCTGACGAGCCAAAGCTTTTCGCGCTGCACGAGAGGAGCGCAACACTGTCCTGGGAGGACCCACTGATCAACAGGTGCAGCAATGGCTGAGCCAAGCAGCAGCTGCACGGAGTAGCAGCGGCAGTGGCAGCCGAGCAGAAGCAGCAGCTGCAGAGGTGGCTGCACGAAGCTGCGGCTGCAGCAATGAAGCAGCACAGCAGCGGGCAGCAGCGACCGCCAGCAACTGCAGAAGTGGGCAGCAGCGGCAGTTACGGTTGCGCGGCCGCAACATACGCGGTAGCTGCGTGGAGCAGCAGCCGTAGCGGCAGCGGCGTGCAGCACCGAGCGGCAGCTGCAGCCAGCGGCTGCGGCATTGGGCAGCAGCCGCAGTGACTGCTGCACAGCCGTCGTCACAGCTGCGCAGTCGCAGCATCGGCTGCAGCTGCGTGGAGTGGCAGCTGCAGCTGCAGCGTCGTGCAGCAGCGAGCAGCAGCGGCAGCCATAGGCTGCGTGAGTGGGCAGCAGCCACTTCTGTGCTGACGACTGCTGCACAAAGCAGCATCTTCAGCGGTGGCAGCGTGCAGCAACGGAAGCAGCAGCAGCCGACAGCTACAGCAGGGCAGCCGCAGTGGGCTGCAGCAGCAGCCAGCCTTAATTGCGGGAGCCATCGCCTCACAGCAGCAGTGTCAGGTCCTGGGAGGACCCACCACCGCATCAGTAGCAGGTAGGTACAAACGGTTGTCCCCAACAGCCCCTCCCAGATTTCTCACGCCCACTGGGGCGGGGAAAACGCTGCCGAAATTTTTTCGGCAACGTGGGGGGAGGGGAGTCAATCGACAATTTCCAGGATGAAAAAGGCCTCTCCCAGATTTCCCATGCCCACTGGGGCAGGGGAAACGCTGCCAAAAATATTTGGCAGTGTGGGGGGGGGGATCTATTGGCAGTTTCCAGGCTGAAAAAGGCCTCAACATTGATCCCACGCGCATTGGGGTAGGGTAAACACTGCCAGATTGTTTTCGGCAGTGGCCGTCACCCAATTGCAGTACCAGCAGCAGCAAAACGTGCTTGCGGCACTCCACCAGGCTCCATGCCAAAGGACGCACCTGCCGGTGTCGGCAGTACCAGCTCCACTACGGATGCTGGCGCTGCCGCCTCTGGCGTGGCTGGCGGCACACCAGTCGTGACATGGGACGAATCCTCGTCTAGTCCAAGCTCGCTGGCACGTGGCTTGCACGAGCTGCGTGAGCAGCAGGCTCAGCAGGCTGAACAGATGGCCAAACAAATGGCTGATCTTTTCAAGCTGTTTCGGGATGCAGTCCAGGCACAGCAGCAGTAGTAGCACTAGCAGTAGTGGCAGTAGCAGTAGCAGTAGCAGCAACAGCAGGAGCAGCAACAGCTACTCTGCGATGCTATGCACAAAGGCAAGATGACAGGCTAGAGTACAGTTGCAGCTAACGTCGATGCGGCTCTAGGAGCATTCAATGCTGAACCGTCCGAAACCCTTCCCGAGTCCAACTCAGATGCTAGTGACGAGGAAGGCATGCTACACCTGCGTCTTACATAGCTAGAAAAACGTCGTCGGACCCGCTCGGCCCGTCGATCATCACAGAGCGGCGGCGCAGGCCCAATCAACACACTCAGGGTCATCATAGAACCAGCCTCCTTCTAGGACCAGCTTCTCCGCCTGAGCCTCAAACTGCAGGAAGGTCCACTGTCTCTGTAGCTCGAGCAAGCCGTCCCGGTAGCCCTATCAACGGCAAAGCCTCCCAAACGGTTCGGGACCGACCCTCCCGCCTACCGGTAGGAGGACAACTACACCACGTGGGAGCCATGGTTCCGCATGTGGGCAGTCAGGGAGGGGGTGTATCCATACTACACAAGTCCGTATCAGACTGCGGACCCCCAATAGACAACATTCACCATTTGTGCCACCTATGGTCTCCTTAAGGTTGTCCCAGAGGAGTACACCCTCGACTTTGAACCCTTCCTTGGTGATCCCGGCACTGGCACTGGGGCAGACCCTCGTGGTGCCTGGAAGCTGACAACCACCCTCTTCAAAGACGCAACCATGGCAACAACATCACAGCGCCTCTCGGACTTCAACTCTCTGCGCCAGGCTGCTCATGAGACACCGGCCGACTACTGGCGGTGAGCGATGCGGCTGTACAGGGCCCTTGGCAAGAATGGGCCGGGATAACTCATGGCGTTTAACACCATCCGGATTGGCGTTGGGCACAAGTACGCAAGCACTCGACAATTTCAGCCTGAAAAATCTTGAGGAGATGGCTAACAGAGGCTTGCTGCTGTCCTGGGCCACTGAGCACTTTCTACACGTGGCAGGAGTTGGAGCAGCGAATGACGCTCGTCATGGTGCGTTACCCGCAGCCGTCACAGCAGGCCAGGCAGCACGCATTATCCACCCCTCCTCCCCCCAGTCATCGCAGCCGACAGCGGCAACTGCAGCAGCCACTGGTATAGCTACCACAGTTCAGAGGAAGAAGGGAAGGAGCAACAAGCAGAGAGGCAAGGATGGCAAGGGACAGGAGACTCCAAAGCCAACTCAGGGGCGACAGTGGGAGTGCTACAACTGCGGGGGAGCATACCGCTACACTGAGTGCAAGCTTCCCAAAAACTGGATAACAATTGCGTAAGGCCTACAGAAGGCATTCAAAGAGCATGAGCGCGCATCTGCGCATTCCACAGCAGCGAACAACGTGGCACCCACATGAGCAGTGGATGCAGCCGCGGACGATACCGGCGACCTGTCACCTATGGAGTAGCAGCGCGCGATGCAGGCCTACGACATGGCCGAGCTTTGCCAGTTCCTACAGCTTTCCTCTCAGGGAGGTGCGAGTGCATTGACTGAGCCGAGGGGTCGTACCGTAGGGTCCGTTAAGTCCATGCCGTGCAGTCGGGATGGTGGCGGTGCAGCACAATGCGCTGTTCAGTCTGTGGAGTCGTTTGTTGGTCTGTCCGCTGGTTCAGACGTGATGATGCTGGTCTGTCTGCTGTCTTTGCTGCAGTCTGCACAGGTCACGACGACCTGTCATGACTTGATGCGTCACAAGCACGTGTCACCTCCGCGGTTCAGCAGTCATCTACCGAGAAACTCATAACTACTGCGTGCACTGTCGGACGCTGTTCTGTCACCTCGCTAGTGTGTGTGATGGATCCCACCTGGATCATAGATTCAGGTGCCACCCATCACATGACATGTCACCGCCGTGATTTTGTTATGCTTGGTCCTGTTGGCTCTGTGTAGTCTGTGCAAATGGCTGCTGGGCATGAGGTGCCTGTCCAGGGTGAGGGTGTGGTGTAATTCTATTGGCCGTCAGGGCTGTTCTACATCTCCAACGTGCTGTATGTGCCTGATCTAGAACTCAGCCTGCTGTCTGGACCTGCGTGCACGTGGATGGATCTCAACGTCGCATTCACTGGTGAGGATACCACTGTCTCTGTCTGTGCAACCGCTGAAGTAGTACTTTGTGGCAAGGCAGTTAGAGACTTGTACCACGTCTCTGACTGCCCCACCTCCACCCCCGTCACGACATCCCCTGCTGTACGAGTGTTTGTGACAGGCACCCCGTCGCCTAAGCACCAGCGCCTACTGCACAGACGCTTGTGTCATGTCCATTTAGATACTGTCAATCGTCTGATTCGCACACAACCTGCACTCGGTCTTGACGCGGCGTCCTTCAAGGCGCCACCTAAAATAGATTACCTGTAGTGCGCTCAAGGTAAAATGCACCGGGCCACGTACCCTTTGTCTGAATCACAGGCTCTAAAGCCCCTCCAGTTGGTTCACTCTGATCTCCTGCGACCCCTCCCCGTGGAATTCCAGGATGACAGAGGGTGATACGTCCAGACGATCACGGACGACTTCACCTGCATGCGGTGGATCTTCAGTTTGCGCCTGAAAAGCGATGCCACACTCACCGTGTGCACGTGGCTCATTATGGCCGAACGCCAGTCCAGCCATGCCCTCCAAAACGTCTGCTCTAATCGGGGTGCTGAATTCATGGAGGACCTACACCGGTACTTTGCCAAAGTGGGGGTGTTTCACAACCCCTCTGCCCCTGCCACACCTCAGCAGAATGGCGTGTCTGAGCGCTAGAATCACACCATGGAGGATGCGGTTCGCTCAATGTGGGTAGACAGCACCATGCCGGAAGCATTGGCTTTTGAGGGCATGGCATACATGACATGGGTCTGAAACCGGATCCCTTATGGCCTCCTCCCCAACACACACACCCTGTATCAACTGTGGTACGGGTGTCGTGCCGACCTCCGGCTAGCGCGTGTATGGGGATCTCTTGCATGCGTCTCGTTTACACCAGAACAGCAAGGGACCAAGTTTTCCCCCTGCGGTGGCGTTTGCGCATTTGTGGGCATGGGCTTATGCTCCAAGGCTTGGCACTTTTGGGACCCTAGTCGGTGGCGTATTGTCGAGTCTTGAGACGCTCTCTTCTTCAAGCGTCCCTCTTTTCATGACCTACCTGTCAATGGCACGTTGCAGTCGTATTCCCCTGGGTGTGGTGCAGTCCCTCGTGTGGGGGAGGGTGGACTGACTGATGCTACTACCTCAGTCACCCTGGGCGCTACTGGTCTGTCCCACCCGCCAGCGGCTCGCATGCGATGTCCATACCACCTACACTGCCTATGCCGCCTCTTCCGCCTACGGCTCTTGTGGCATCAGCCCCTCCTGCTTCCCCGGTGCCTACGTCACCTGCTGTGTCCCTAGCACCGCCTGCGTCATCCACACGTACGTCACTTGCAGAGGTCCCTATGTCATCTGTGTTGTCACCATTTGTGTCGCCAGCACGGCCAGTCTAGTTGCCTGTGTCGTCACCCTCCTCCGTCTCCCCAGTCGACGCCCCTACACCTGACACGTCGCCATTCATGTCGGTGCCTGATGCGTGTCCATCTCTTGTCCCGGTTGCATCACATCTAGAGCCGTACAGACGATGTAAGGGTGGGTGCCTTTGTCCAAGTCCTACTCGCAGCGTGCGCAGTGGGGATCCCGGCATGAGGGCCCTAGGTCTCAGCGCGCAGGGGCTCACTGAAGTTCACCCTGGCTGCGATACAGGCCTCATGCTCATTGCTCACGAGGGACGGCTTGCAGTCGACTCCCGCAGAGTCCACGGTCACTATTGGCCCTCTGTCTGTGGCCTATGCCTTGGCCACACGCAGTGGAGCCGCTGCCGTCCCAGACCCAAGTGTGGTGGGAGTGCCACCAGATCCCAGCACGCTGCGTCAGGCTCTTGCTGGGCCCGATGCGGCACTTTGGCGCGCGACATATAAGGCTGAGCTGGCAGCCATCGATGAACATGGGGTGTACAAGCTTGTAGACCTGCCGTGTGGACGCAAGGCCTTTTACTCCAAGTGGGTATTACGGAAAAAGCTGAAGCCAGACAACTCGGTCGACCGCTACAAAGCGCGATTGACTGCAAAGGGATTCTCTGAGGTGGAAGGGATCGACTTCACTGAGACCTTTACACCTGTTAGACGCACGACCACGGCCTTGGATCTGATGTCCTAGGTGGCCTAGCACGACTTGGAACTCCATCAAAAGGACGTCAACAACAATTTTTTGCATGGGAAGTTGGACGAAGAGATCTACATGGCTCAGCCCCCAGGGTTCGAGGATGGCAGTGGTTGTATGTGGCGAATGCGGAAGGCTCTGTACAACCTGAGCCTTCCACTGGAACAAGGAGATCACTGGCACGCTCCTACGAGCCGGCTATGCCCAGAGCGCGGCGGACCCATCGCTTTTTGTCTCCTAGACTCCTGTGCCACTCACGACCATCCTAGTCTACGTTGATGACCTTCTGATTGCTTAGCCCGATCTGAAGGCTGTTGAAGGAGCCAAGGGAGTGTTGCAGTTGACACACAAAATGAAAGACTTGGGAGAGGCTGAGTGTTTCTGGGCATGCAGATTGTATGTGATCATGCTCAGCGGACGTTCCTGGTCTATCAAGAGCGGTACAATCTCTGGGGGAGCACTTTGCCAAGCGACTTAGCGGTGTGCTCACGGCGTCGACCCCGATCACCCATGACGGTCAGGATGCTCTGAAGGTCACCGATCCAGCAGAGCTGGGGCAGCTAGTCGACGTGACCCTGTACTTGCGAGTCATTAGCTCGCTCATGTACCTGGCCACGACGACACGACCGGACAAAGCCTTCACTGTCAAACAGCTCACACAGTTCTCACAGGCACCACACAAGAGGGTTTTGGAGGTTGTCCTGTGATGCGTTCGGTACGTCGTGTCCACTGCTCGGATCGGACTTCACTACCATGGGCAGGCCTCTGTGTTTCTCGATGGGTGCATAGACAGTGAGTGTACATGGAGCCCAGATGACAAGAGCCGCACTGGCTACATCTTCCGCATAAGAGGAACTGCCTGGACCATCTTAAAAAAAAAAATAAAAAAAAAAATATATATATATATAAAGAAAAAAAAAGAGACAAGAAAAGAAAAGAAAGAAAGAAAGAAAAATGGTTAAAAAAGAGGAACTGCCATCTCGTGGCGTAGCGACAAGCAGTGCTACATCGCTTGTAGCACAACCAAAGCAGAGTATGTAGCTTTGGGTGTTGGCGCGACCGAGAGTGTGTGGTTGGTGCGTTTGTTGGGTGAACTGCGTCAGTCCATGCCCCC